>OU342740.1:75170024-75454339 GCA_910589775.1 Avena eriantha
TTTCATGACTATTATTTTCACATACCACATATGGATCCACCAGTGTCACTTGAAATGTCATTTCTCATTTAGAGACCACACATGGAGCCCACTAGCTGTCATTGCGATGTGTGTTCTTTTTACTAACAAACAACTCGAGTCCATTGCATGGTGTTCTTTCAAATACAACATTAGGATCCACTTGTGTCATTGAAAGTGTGTGTCTCTCTTCAAGAGACCACACATGGACTCCACCAGTTTCATTGCATGTGTGTTCTTTTTACTAATACACAAATGGAGTCATTTCATGACTCATCTTTTCACATCCTCATACTGATCCACCAGTGTCGTTGAAAATGTGTGTTCTTCTCATTAACCATAGCTAGAGCCATTGTCATGTGTGTTCTCTTTAGAGAACCACACATGTAGGTCCCTAGTGTCATTGCATGTGTGTTCTTTTTGTACTAACAACAACTGGATGCTATTGCATGTGTGTTATTTTTCACATACCACATATGGATCCACCAGTGTATTGAAATGTGTGTTTTCTTCAGAGACCACACATGGATCCACCAGTGTCATTGCAGGTGTGTTCTTTTTACTAACAACAACCAGTGTCATTGCATTTGTGCTCTTTTTACTAACAACAACCAGAGTCATTGCATGTGTGTACTCTTCAGAGACCACACATGGATCCACCAGTGTCATTGCACGTGTGTTCTTTTTACTAAGAACAACGAGAGTCATTTCATGTGTGTTATTTTCAAAATCCACCTATGGATCCACCAGTGTCATTGCAGATGTGCTCTTTTCACTAACCACAGCCAGAGTCATTGCATGTGTATTCTCTTCCGATACCACACATGGATCCACCAGTGTCATTGCATGTGTGTTCTTTTTAATAACGACAACTGGAGTCATTGCATGTTTTTTTTTTCACATACCACATATGGATCCACCAGTGTCATTGAAATGTGTGTTCTCTTCAGAGACCACACATGGATCCACCAGTGTCATTGCATGTGTGTTCTTTTTACTAACAACAACTAGAGTCATTGCACGTGTGTTCTTTTCACAATACACCTATGGATCCTCCAGTATCATTGCATGTGTGTTCTTCTCATTAACCACAACTAGAGTCATTTCATGTGTGTTCTCTTTAGAGATCACACATGGATCCACTACTGTCATTGTATGTGTGCTCTTTTTACTAACAACAAGTGGAGTCATTTCATGACTATTCTTTTCACATACCACATATGGATCCACTAGTGTCATTGAAATGTGTGTTCTCTTCAGAGACCACACATGGATCCACCAGTGTCATTGCATGTGTGTTCTTTTTACTAACAACAACTAGAGTCATTGCACGTGTGTTCTTTTCACAATACACCTATGGATCCTCCAGTATCATTGCATGTGTGTTCTTCTCATTAACCACAACTAGAGTCATTGCATGTGTGTTCTCTTCAGAGATCACACATGGATACACCAGTGTCATTGTATGTGTGCTCTTTTTACTAACAACAACTGGAGTCATTTCATGACTATTCTTTTCACATACCACATATGGATCCACCAGTGTCATTGAAATGTGTGTTCTCTTCAAAGACCACCCATGGATCCACAATTTTCATTGCATGTGTGTTCTTTTACTAACAACAACTAGAGTCATTGTATGTGTGTTCTTTTCACAATCCACCTATGGAACCACCAGTGTCATTGCATGTGTGTTCTTCTCATTAACCACAGCTAGAGTCATTGCATGTGTGTTCTCTTTAGAGACCACACATGGATCCACCAGTGTCATTGCATGTGTGTTCTTTTTGCTAACAACAACTGGAATCATTTCATGACTTATTTTCACATACCACATATGGATCCACTAGTGTCATTGAAATGTGTGTTCTCTTCAGAGACCACACATGGATCCACCAGTGTCATTGCACGTGTGTTCTTTTTACTAAGAACAACGAGAGTCATTTCATGTGTGTTCTTTTCACAATCCACCTATGGATCCACCAGTGTCATTGCATGTGTGCTCTTTCACTAACCACAGCCAGAGTCATTGCATGTGTATTCTCTTCCGATACCACACATGGATGCACCAGTGTCATTGCAGGTATGTTCTTTTTACTAACAACAACCAGTGTCATTGCATGTGAGCTCTTTTTACTAACAACAACCAGAGTCATTCCATGTGTGTACTCTTCAGAGACCACACATGGATCCACCAGTGTCATTGCATGTGTGTTCTTTTTACTAACAACAACTGGAGTCATTTCATGACTATTATTTTCACATACCACATATGGATCCACCAGTGTCATTGAAATATTTGTTCTGTTCAGAGACCACACATGGATCCACCAGTGTCATTGGACGTGTGTTCTTTTTACTAAGAACAACGAGAGTCATTTCATGTGTGTTCTTTTCACAATCCACCTATGGATACACCAGTGTCATTGCATGTGTGCTCTTTTCACTAACCACAGCAAGAATCATTGCATGTGTATTCTCTTCCGATACCACACATGGATGCACCAGTGTCATTGCATGTGTGTTCTTTTTAATAACGACAACTGGAGTCATTGCATGTTTTTTTTTTCACATACCACATATGGATCCACCAGTGTCATTGAAATGTGTGTTCTCTTCAGAGACCACACATGGATCCACCAGTGTCATTACATGTGTGTTCTTTTTACTAACAACAACTGGAGTCATTGCATGTGTGTTCTTTTCACAATCCACCTATGGATCCTCCAGGATCATTGCATATGTGTTCTTCTCATTAACCACAACTAGAGTCATTGCATGTGTGTTCTCTTTAGAGATCACACATGGATCCACCAGTGTCATTGTATGTGTGCTCTTTTTACTAACAACAACTAGAGTCATTTTATGACTATTCTTTTCACATACCACATATGGATGCACCAGTGTCATTGAAATGTGTGTTCTCTTCAGAGACCACACATGGATCCACCAGTGTCATTGCATGTGTGTTCTTTTTACTAACAACAACTAGATTCATTGCACGTGTGTTCTTTTCACAATACACCTATGGATCCTCCAGTATCATTGCATGTGTGTTCTTCTCATTAACCACAACTAGAGTCATTGCATGTGTGTTCTCTTCAGAGATCACACATGGATCCACTAGTGTCATTGTATGTGTGCTCTTTTTGCTAACAACAACTGGAGTCATTTCATGACTATTCTTTTCACATACCACATATGGATCCACCAGTGTCATTGAAATGTGTGTTCTCTTAAAAGACCACCCATGGATCCACAATTTTCATTGCATGTGTGTTCTTTTTACTAACAACAACTAGAGTCATTGTATGTGTGTTCTTTTCACAATCCACCTATGGAACCACCAGTGTCATTGCATGTGTGTTCTTCTCATTAACCACAGCTAGAGTCATTGCATGTGTGTTCTCTTTAGAGACCACACATGGATCCACCAGTGTTATTGCATGTGTGTTCTTTTTGCTAACAACAACTGGAATCATTTCATGACTTATTTTCACATACCACATATGGATCCACTAGTGTCATTGAAATGTGTGTTCTCTTCAGAGACCACACATGGATCCACCAGTGTCATTGCATGTGTGCTCTTTTTACTAACAACAACCAGTGTCATTGTATGTGTGTTCTTCTCATTAACCACAGCTAGATTCATTGCATGTGTGTTCTCTTCAGAAACCACACATGGATCCACCATGTAATTGCATGTATGCTCTTTTTACTAACAACAACTGGAGTCATTTCATGACTATTCTTTTCACATAACACATATGGATCCACCAGTGTAAATTAAATGTGTGTTCTCTTCAAAGACCACAGATGGATCCACTAGTGTCATTGCATGTGTGTTCTTTTTACTAACAACAACTAGAGTCATTGCATGTGTGTTCTTTTCACAATCTACCTATGGATCCAACAGTGTCATTGCATGTGTGCTCTTTTTACTAACAATAGCCAGAGTCATTGCATGTGTGTTCTCTTCAAAGGCCACACATGGATCCACTAGTGTCATTGCATGTGTGTTCTTTTTACTAACAACAACTGGAGTCATTTCATGACTATTCTTTTCACATACCACATATGGATCCACCAGTGTCATTGCATGTTTGTTGTCTTCAGAGACCACACATGAATCCACCAGTGTCATTGCATGTGTGCTCTTTTTACTAACAATAACCATAGTCATTGGATGGGTGTTCTTTTCACATACCACATATGGATCCACCAGTGTCATAGCATGTGTGTTCTTCCCATTAACCATAGCTAGTAATTGCATGTGTGTTCTCTTTAGAGACCACATATGGATCCACCAGTGTCATTGAAATGTGTATTATTTTCAACTACAGCCGTTGGCCACAAACAATCGGGATGTAGAGCTAACCAGCAACCGCTCTGGGCTTCTAGAAGACCCGATCCCCGATTGTTAGGCACCGTTGGATCGGGATGCGTGGACGATAAGGATGTCCTTCGTGAGGGCGATCCGCGAGAAGTCTATTCTGCGAGCTGATTGGCAGTGGCAACGACGTTGGGCCTACGTCCTTGCCCTTATCCCCTTAACCTCGGGGCCGAAGCTTAGATCGTGTTCCTTCATTGCCATGGGGAGGGAGAGGCCCAAACTCAGCTTGCACGAGGCTCAGATGGTCGCCCACTACGACATACTCGCGTCGCCGTTCGTGAGGCTTCTGGCCGGCTTCGAGCTCAGCTACGCCGGGGTTCCTATCGTGTTGCTCTTGCGCGACAACGTGTTGGCAAGACAGATCGAGGAGCGCCGCCACCAGCTGTCGGAGCGGAAGAGGGCAATGGCACGATACTCACGCACGAGCGCGTACTGGCGAAAGTTGTTCAAGAAGGAGTAGGCTATGTTGATTGAGCTGTGCGGAACCCACCGCCGGGAGATCCACCCAGATCTGCGCAACCCCGAAGTGAGGCAGCGCTTCTGGGCAGTGCCTGGGCTTACGACCTCCACCGTTATCGATGCAGTGTGCCTTGAAGAATCCATGAGGAGGAGGAACGCTACCGGGAACTTCGACATCGATTCCAACGCGGAGGAGGCTGGCGACGACACGGACAACGTCGTCAATGATGGAGACTGCGAGAGCGTCATAGTCAATTAGGGCCACTTAAGTATAAATTAAATCTATGTACGGTATCTTAATGCCCTCTTTGGATCTGGGTCACATGAGTCATGGTCGATTATCGTCATAATCTATATATGTTGGCCATTTTTTAGTTGTCTTTGTCTTTGAAACTAGTCGATCGAAACTCGTCTGATCCTGAAAATAAAGTTCGCGCATTCCTGCCATATCTGATGGGACAATACGCTGACTCTGCTCCCAGCACTTGATGGCACAGCCATAATTTGGAGTGCGCCAGGGAGAAGGGATCGAGCGTGTTGTAATAGTGTACTACTCCTGTCCATATATAACTGACTTAGTTTTTTTAGATATTTAATAAATGTGTCTATACCCAAAACATGTCTAGATACTTGTTTTAGGTTTCTTTCTCTTTCAAACTAATCAAAAGTCGTCAAATTCTGAACAAACAAAGTCATTGCGTTCACATCTGATAGGACAATACGCTGACTCTGCTACTTGATGGCACAACCATAATTCTAGAGTGCGCCAGAGGAGATGGGAATGCAAAGGAGATGGGAACTAGTAGCCGCGTCCAAACGCAGGTAAACAATTAATGTAATAATATTTAAAAAATTGTAATATGGTCCACATGACCCCATCACAGACACGTTGCACGCGCCAGATATAAATAAAGACGACACGACTAGTTTAGTTTCAATGATATAATTCAACATATGACATTACGGTGCCCGCATCTTTCTGCCCCTCTTATTAGTCTGCTAGCCCACGTTGCATTAAGCATTAGTTAATGAGGATAAAAAAAATGATAAAATGGCAAATAAAAAAAATTTAAGCTTACCTTTCATCTAGAGAATCGTACAAAGATGAAATTGGCAGGGATTTATTACTTCTCCTGTAGTTAGCCGAAAGATCCTCAAGAACATCCTCAATCACCCCTGCAACTTCTTCATATTCTAATACACCTCCATTATTTGCCCTTTCCTCCCCGTTCCGCTTACCCTTTTGTTTCTTTTCACACCCTTTTCTCGCCGGCACCTCCACTTCTTCATAAATTGGCTGCTTACATATGTTTTCCTCCAAGTGCTCATCACCGTCTTCGCGCTGCTCTTCCTCCAGTTCTGGCTGAGAAGCCTCATTTTCTGCCACCGGGGTATGAACAGGGACAATATCATGTGTAACTGGGTTTTTGCATGACCTCTTGATATGTTTGAATCCACCACAACATTTGCATTTCCTTTTCCTAGCTCCCAGCCTTGAACCTTTATTGGTGGAGGCGTCGATCCTTAGCTTTCTAGGCCTCCTAAGAACTGGTGGTTGAAGTTTGAACCCTAGATCAACAATCTCCCAATAATTTTCATCAGCTATAGGTGGTACGTTTTCTTCATAAGTTGCAGAAAACTTGTCCACGGAGAAATAGTTGTCGACATAGTTCTCTATTTCAGCTCCGCTACCTCTAAGATTTAAGATGAAGTAAATTGCATGGTGACATGGCAGACCAGTAATCTGCCACTGCCTGCATGAACAAGTCTTGTTTCCAATGTCTATAGTGTACCTCTGTTCACTTCCATGCTTGTATTCTGCATAAACCTCAACCAATGTTCTAGAACTTCTAACCATCCTCATCTTTATCATTCTCATTGCCCTGGTTCTTGCATTCAGTAACATAACCACCTTCGGAACTATTTTACGGCCTAAAAATTTTCTTGCATAAATTCTTTGCCTTAAATCTATCTTCACCATTATGCATTATCTTATTGCATCCAACAAAATAACAATTCCAAGTGTCTTCATGCCCGAAATCTTATCATTGAAACTCTCTACCAAATTATTCAAACAAAACCCACCTTGCTTAACTCACCAAACTTGCTTCTGGCCCATAGCTTGGTGTAATGTTCTTCAAGGTATTTTTTCACCTTTGGCACTACATAGATGTTCTGCAAGTAAGTAGCATGCGTGCTTGGGGTGTATGTGTGTGTTGATCGCCACAAGTCCTCTTCAAAGATCTTTCCTTTGAACTTCTTCATGAAGTTAGTAGCGAGGTGCCGCATGCATTCCCTATGCTCAACCCTAGGAAACACAGCATCAACAGCATTCTCAAGACCCTCGCATGCACCGGTGTGTATCACCAAGCCTTCAGGGTGACCAATTACTTCCCGTAGTCTCTGCATGAACCATGTCCAGCTTTCATTTGATTCACCCTCAAGAACAGCATAAGCTACGGGTAGAAGACAATTATGTGCGTCCAAAGCACAAGCAGAAGGAACATGTCCCCTGAACTTCCCTGTTAAAAAAGTTGTGCCTATTGCCAAGTATGGCCTGCAGCCGTCTAGGAACCCCTTCCAACATGCCTTCAGGCAGGCAAAACATCTCCTGAAGCACATCTTATCTGCCTTCTTATACCTGACCCCCCCTCAAGACCTTTTCTCTTCCTTTCACAACCTCGTAATCGATGTCAACAACACTACCAGGTGATGTATTCTCTACCTGAGCTTTGAACTATACAACATATGAAAACTGTTATTCCACTTGCCTTGAATGAAGTCTAGAGCCATCTCCTTCCCATCAAAGACTCTGTGGTAAGGAATCAGAATGTTAAACTTTTTGCTAATCTTTGCTCTGAGTTCAGCAGGTCCAATGTTATGATCCTGCCTCACCCAGTCAAGTACAGTAGTAGCAATCCACTTGGTAGTCGCTGGTCTAATTTTATCACTTAAAGAAGTATTAGGGCAGTTGTGTTTCTTCGTGTTTACTTTGATCTGCATTCGATAAGAATCCAAATAATTCAGATCTAGTTATCAACAGAATAAATATGACTAAGACTGAAACTAAATGTAGCTATTGCAACCTGAAATGGGTGTCCACCCCGCATTGGAGATGCATGTAATCTCCATTTACACACATTACTTTCCCTACAGTGCACCCTAAATCTCTTTTGGTCGCTCTGTTCAATGATAAATTCGAACCCAACTCTGATTGCATAGGTTGCAACTGCATATCTGTAGTCCTCCATATTATCAAAGATAGTCCCCTCATCAATTGTAGGATTGTCCCCGTCAAAGTGTATCACTGGCCTATCCTCGTCTTCATCGTTGTATCTACATCCCATTTCCACATCTTCACATTCCTCTTCCTCATCAGTCACATAGTCAGGCTCAAAGTTCGAATTAACCAAATATTCCCTACTCTCCATCCTATCAGGGTCAGCAGCCACGTCTAGATATGCTTTCTCATCATCATCCACACCGCCACACATTTCAGTGCCTTCATGCTCGCTTGACAAAGCATCATTCTCAAGGACGAGCTGTACAGACGTCCTGCGGTTACCAACACATATCCTTGCCATCACCACGGGAATAGAAACGCTAATTGGGGTATGCAGAAAGTGAATCACAGTTCTTACACTTCAATGTGGACGCACAACACCTTCTCCGGGCTCCATACCTCCAAAGCTCCCCACCCTGCTTCCTCTTCCCCTGTTTTGTTGTCCTATGTGCTCTCCAGACTTGAAGGAGATTCCGTGCTCTCCAGCCGCGCATGACCCATCTCCGTGTTCTCAAGCCTCACAGGATTCATCTCCGAGCGGGATCTGGATCACCAGCGTCGTTGGGCCCCTAACCCAACGGCCGACTCTTGGTTTTCGTTTCCAAACGTGCCTAGGCTGTGGACGGTGGCAAGGAGACAGGGCCAGGGAGGGGAGGGGAGGGGACATGAGGGGATGGCAGGGAGGGGAGGGTGGGAGGACGATGGCCCAAGGGGACGACGAGAGCGGTGCACGACTAAGCGGAGTGGCGGTGGCAGGAGCAGAGGATTGAAGCGGAGCTTGTTGCAACAAAGCATGGAAAATTGCACAATAATGTGTTGGTGGGCGGTACCAGCCCTCGAACCTGGGAGGCGCGCCGTCGAAGGTGGAGGAGGCGGGCCCGCTAGTCAGAAAACATGCCACCTGTCAGCACACTATGCACGGTAGCACTTCACAGAATATTTTAGCAGGTCCCACATGTCAGTCTGTTTGATCAAAACTTGCATGCAGTGCATGGCTGGTTCACGCACTAGTTCCGAAAAAAGCCCGTTGATCCAAACTTGAAGTGGCAGTTCTGCTTCTTCTCCCTCATCTCCTTGTCTCCTCGCAGTGGCAGTTCCGCTTTGTCTTCCTTGTCTGTTCTTCTCTTCTTCTTCTCCTCGCAGTGGTAGTTCTTCTTTCTTCCTCTATCAAAACATTCCCGCACGTAAGCTATGGCTAGTAGCCGGATGAAGAGGAACTGGTCCGATCTCCCGGCCGACCCACTTCGCAAGATCACTGACTACTTGCTGGAGAAAGAGTAGTACATCGACACCTATGTTGCTTGTCGGGAAGTATGCACCGATTGGCACCACACTTTAAAGGTGCCCGAATTCCATCTCAACAACTGGATCATGATAGATCACACGCTTCCAGACGTTAGCGACTTCACCTTCCTCAACCTCGCCACTGGTCGTTGCTTCAGGACAAATCTAATGGACGTCCATCGCAGGTTCACATTCACATCCAATATTTATTGGTATTTTCCATTGTAAACATATTAGTGCTAACTGATGCCCTCTTCTTCCAAAAGATTCTACTTCGTCGGTGTTTCTTGTGGCGTCATCATGCTTGCTCAGAGGGTGGAGCTGTACCAGATTCGGCTTCTGAACCCAATCACTCATAAGTCTAACCCTGAGTTTCAAGCACACATACCATCTGATCTTCTGCAATCTTTCATTGTGACAAAGTCCCCAATGATGGTGTTCATTTGTACTGATTATCCAGATCATATTGCATGGGCCGATGAGAGCACCCCAACAGGGCAAATCAATGAATCATTTGGAGAATGATTATATTCGCCACCTCCTGATACGCTTCTAGACTGCATGACGGCATTCCAAGGGGAAGTATATGCATTACTTGAGAATGGAGACATCTTGTCGACCAACATCCAGTTAGAGTAGCGCGTGAGTACTGTCACGATGGCCAAAATAATTTCAGCCCCAGTCTTTGAATAGGTACGTGGAACTTACAAATTTTACCTTATGGAGTCAGATGGTGATCTGCTTCTTGTGTTGAACGGGGATTTCGCCAAAGGGCAACCGGTGTTGTACCGAGTGGACACGGAGAACCGCTCTCTCGAGGCCGTCAGTGACATTAGAAGTCGTGCCCTCTTTGTTGATTACAATCGGTCTATCTCCATTGACACTAGGTTATACCCCACAGTCAAACCCGGTTGCATATACGACAGGAATTATATCAGACTATACGATCATGAGGTTCAAGCATAGGAAGAGGAACCAACAATCGTTATGCATAGCTTAAGTCTGGAACATACACCGAAGCCTTACCCTCTAGACGAGATAGTGGCAGCACATTGCAGACAGAGAGAGTTCTCTGAATATGTGTTGTAGCATGCAGGAGCCGCCGACGACGAAATATATAGGGGAGAATGAATCATATATTCATCCTAGGTTATTTGCTAGCATTTTCAGGTCTATTTTTCGAAGTAGAAATTTGTACTGTATTTATATTAGTTTGATCAGCAGTATGCGTATTACCTATCAGACAAAATTGTAATGTATTTAATTCTAATACTTTCAGAATTCAAAGTATTTATTTTTAGTAGCTTCTTTCAGAATTCTTTGTGTTCGACATGGGCATCAGCTTAGCACCAGAATTCAGGTTCCACATGGAAAATTGCACAATAATGTGTTGGTGGGCGGCACCAGCCCTCGAACTTGGGATGCGCGCCGTCAAAGGTGGAGGAGGCGGCCCACCAGTCAGAAAACATGCCACGTCTACATCCCCTGTTTCTGATGCCCTTTAAAAAAACAAAACACGCCACGTCATCATCCCATGTTTCTTATAGTGTTGCTACAATCGACGGTACATGGTGGCATAGAAATAATATCGTATAAACATAAGGGCACAGTCGTCAACATTCTAAAATGAAACCCGGTCTCCTACCTGTCCTGGTACATTGCCCGATAAGGTGGATAGCCACGACCGATATTTTTAATATGTTTGCACTCTTATGCTAAGAAGGGAAATAAAGATTGAGCGGTTAATGCAACGAGTGTGGAATTATTACCCTCTAAGGAAATGGGACATGGTTATTTTCACGCGTTCCTGTTGTCCAAAGCTACTATCAGTCTTCCACTCCCCTTCTCTGAACAACCACAGTTCACCTTACGCAACTCCTCCGTGCCGCACCAACTACGATAACATGGCCCCACCTAAGCAGCCGCCACCGCGACAGCCGCCAAAACTGGGGTATTTAGCCCCTCTAAGGCAGGCCATGAAGATCTACTTTAAGGCCGGTCTCCCATTGCCTTGCCAGGTGGATGATTTCCCCGAATGTGCTGAATCGACCGTGGCGGCGACAGCGGCATCGTCGGTGCCAGATGCGGCAAGCAAGGCCAAGAGAGTGATGTGGAGAAATCGCGTGGCGGCATTACGGCATGCTCTAGGCAGTGGGAACAAGGTACGTATCAAATCATTCACGAGAGCATGCCGCCGAGGGTACACACCCTCGAATAGGACAACGCCAAGGACTAGGAACTCCCGCGTCCACGCTTCGGGGCGAACTACCTTACCGCAGTGGGGGAGGCTGGGAACACGCCGTCTGCGGCAAAGACGCTCCATCCTACGCACCGTCGGAGGCCGTACCATGGCGGCAACCAAGCGTTTACACTCAGCATGCTGGATTGTTCGACAGCTGGAGCAGGCGGCAGGCATCAGCTCAGCCCCAGAATTTAGGTTTGAGTTCACACCGACCTATGATCCCAAGAAGGAGATGTCAAATTTCAGTTTCGAAGAAATCGTTGCGGCGGCGTGGATGGTCCAACTGAATCATGACTGGTGCACGCAAATCGCTCGTTCATGAACGATGCAGATTTCTTGTAGTTTGGCGGAAGGCAATAGATCAGTTTGTGTTGAATGATCAAAGAACTTATGTCGTCTCAAGGCAATTGTCCAACCAACTTTTCTGGTGGAGATCTGTAGTTTCTTCAGTGTAGAATAGTTAAGTTCAGACTGAAGAATGGATTTTTTAGATGAAATGCTGACAAATTGTTCTATAAACTAGTAGGAAGTTTAGCCCACTTTTGTGCAGGTATAAGACCCTTTTGTATGGAAGTAATATTGTTGTAAGAAAATACTATCAAGTATCTATTTCCTTCAATTACTAGTCGTGGTTAAATCCAATTAACTGGCATTTCTTTATCCCAGACTACAGATTTTGCGTCTGCTGTCTGTGCTGTAAGCATTTTTCCTTTGTCTTGTGTTGTCTGCAAAATGGTCCTGCAGTTCAATGTGTTACAAATGTAGCTACCTTGTACTTGAAGAGGAGATGCACTACATTTTCCTGGCATCCACAGAATTGACATTGCTCATTGCTAGACCACCCTTTTTTCATGAGGTTGTCCTTGGTTATTCATAGAAATTATAAAGCACGGTGTTCAACTACATCGATTCAAACTATTACACACACACTACATCAAATTCATTACCCACACATACTACATCGATTCAAACTATTACACACACATACTACTTCAAACTATTACACACACGTACTACATCGATTCAAACTATTACAGATTTTTAGTCGATGCTAACTTCCTGCTACGCTCTCCATACTACAAATTTATTAGCCACACATACCACATCAATTCATTAGAGCTCTGTATTCACTCAAGGGAAATCAGAACCACCATCACGTCCAAGCTCGCATACCGCAATCTTGACCTCATTTCGTCTAATCCCAAAACGAGACCTAAAAGCCGACAGCAACTCTGCTGGCGACATGGCGGGACGAATGCACAACACAGTGGCCATGAGAGCATGGTCATCGAACTGTTGTGCTAGGGCTACCATGCATGTGGTGCGTGGCAGCACGCAACTTCCCGAGGCCGGTCGCTGGACTGGATCGCCTGACAGGACGCGCTCCGTTGTGCGAGAAGGACTAGCCAGAGGCGAGATATTAGTCCGGTGACGCGAAGCTCCGATACGGCGGACGATGCGACGGTGACGTCTGCGAGATTCGATTAGAGGCGTGGGAGGTTGACCGGACATGGCGGGGATGCAAATTAGAGCAAGTGCGAGCTCTGATCTGAGACGAGCAGCCTGAGCTGAGCAAATGTTATGGGGAGGGGAGCAGGGGAGAAGACCAAAGCGGGGCAAAGAAATAGATCTAGTCCAATCAGGGATCTAGTCCACGTAGGCGTAAGCTAGTCCACGACCAGAAAAGATAACAGGGAATACTGACAGGGCGGGCCAAGAAGAGTTGACCTAACGGCGGTATTTGAGTTCAACCATTTTTGTCTAGTTCAAACGACCGTTTGGCAGTTAGATTTGTATTCACCCCCATTTGGCCCTTCTGGACAATTGGTAATTCTACTACAACCCCTCCGAGCGAATGATGACAACTCGGGTACCGCAGTGCACTCGCTCGGGATGTTTGGTACCACAAACGAACATTCGCATCTGTGGGATGCCTAATGCTTGTTGTCCAATTAAGGGCCCAGATAACATGATGCTTTGTTCAACATAGATAGGATCTTGTTTTCTAGCAGACCGAGACCCCCGAGTGACACGGGGATATCAATGGGAAACTAGTTTGACTAGAGGATCACGAGGAACCACTTTGCTTATTGCATTAGTCCAATCCAACGAGCTTAATTGCTAAGCAACCTGAAGCATCTTAATCGTCTAGTGACTGACCATGGTTTTGGTAACAGACTAGTAGGATTATTGAACTTGGGATGAAATCTACCAAGAGGAGTTCCGGCTAATAATGGGTTGCTCACCTACACATATACTTATAAGATTATAATTGTAACACTTATCATTCGTCCACCTGGCACAGTCGCTATCACCATGAACTGTATCTCCCTGCGCCTTCTTTGTCATAAACACTTACCTTTGGGCTCCCTGTGGGATCGATATCTATACTTCGAAACTAGCTACAAATGATCTGTGCACTTTCAGACATCAAGCTATTTTACGACGCCGTTGTAGGGGAGCTAAGAACTAAGTGTTTGTCACTCGACATTTCAGGTGTTACTACTACAAAATGGTCTCCCTATGAGACAAAGGGTCTACATGTTCTAGTAGGACCTATTTACCAGATTATATTGAGTGCGTGCCTATTCAAAGGCGCGAGGAAATTATTGAAAAACATTTAAGATCAAATAAGGCTGTAGTTGAAAACCCGAGTGATTTTATGGAAATCATGTCCATTTATAGGACAACTCCGAAAAAACCTGAGAAAACTCTCACAGAATACAGTGCTCCAAATTCTGGTTTTCTTAAACAACCAGTAGAATTTCCTAATCCTAGAGTTAGAGAATATCGATTTGATGGTGGAATTATTAAAATTTTGCAGGAAAAAGCTTTCAGTGGAAGTCCTCTTAACTTTCCTAATCCTAGAGTTAGAGAATACAATTTGATGGTGGAATTATTAAAATTTTGTAGGAAAAAGCTTTCAGTGGAAGGGAAGATGAAGAGCTAGGAAGACATCTTAGGGAGTTCGACGATGTGATAACATCACTTGGACCAAAAGGTTTTCGAAGAGACTTTTCTCGTCTAAATTATTTCATTGGTCTCTTAAAGGTAAGGATCTAGACTTGTTATATTCTCTCCCTCGTCTACATTAAATGTTCGGAAAACTATATTGTTAAATTCATAAATAGGTTTAATACTGAAATTAGAAAGAATATAGGAAACTTTAGTCATAATGTGGGAGAAAACTACCCACAAGCCTAGAATAGATTCTTTGGAATGATCAATAGTATTCCTAATCATGGCTATTCTGAATCAACTATTTTCCATTTATTTTACCATGGTCTTAATACTCAATGTGGAGAGTTGCTTGATTTATTAGCAGGAGGATCGATAAATACTTTAACTATTAAAGCATGTTTGGAATTAATGTCTACTAGGGCTAAGAATGATTATTTATATAATCCTGATTTCTGCACTAAGCTGGAAAAAGGGATACTTCGTATAACTCCTGATCTTATGCCTGAAGTACGCAAATCAATTAAATAAAAAGGTATACCTTCTGAACTTGTTAAGGAGAACAAAGTAGAGTTCTTACAAGTTTTTACCGAAGAAGATGAAACTATAAAAGTTTTTCAAGAATTAAACATCGACAAGCAAAATCTCATAATAACCTACATAAGCAATTTAAAAGACATAAGAGGATTTTGGTGGAACTCACGGAAAATTATCATGAGATTGGCCAAGAAATAAAATTATTTCACAAGTACCTTAGTATGCGTCGTGGTGGTAGCACGACAGATGCCATGGATAGGCTAAAGATGGGGCCAATGAGTGCAAGGGGAATCCAAGGAGGGAGAGCGTGGTGATTCCACGACAGATGTTCTTGTATATTCTCTATCAATGGTGTTTACAAGTGCTCCTAAGTCTCTCAACAAGAAGTAGAGGATGTCTCTTACTCCCTGTTTACTAGCCCTTGAGTTCTACCTTAGACAGAGAATGATTGATCTATTTGACGTCCCTCTCTATGGAGGCCCCGGTGCCCCTTATATAGTGGAGCCCTGGTTACATTTCTAGGGCACAAGTGGCAGTATATTCTACGAATATGCTCCTCGTGCAAAGCTTGGTGCTTCTTTATTCCTCTTTAACGGCTCGTCCGGACTTTGGACGTAACCTGCAGTGTCATCCTCGTCTTTTGGCGTCACTAGACACAGGCTACATCATCCTGCCTTGCCAGTGTCACCTTGGTCGCCCCTGACCCGCTGGTCCTCTTCTTTACTTTATTTTGCTCACGCTACAGCTAATAAAGTCACCTTTTGACCAACGGGGGATTCCTTCTCTTGGAAGCTAAGGTAATTCGTCTTGCATATAGCTAATCCGGCTTACCCATTTTCCTGCAAAACAGATAGACATGGTCGGCATAAATCTTATGCCGGCCGGACCATTGTCAAGGAAATTCCCCATGGGCCGGGTCGCACCGTGATTTAGCCTGCCTTGAGGTGACCCGATCAACACTTCGCTTTGACCGTGCCGTACCCCGGCTAACTTGGCCCTTTTACCCTGGTGTTACCCGACCCGGGGGTATCCTCCCAACATTAGTCCCCGAAGCTGGTGCGGTCTTGGCAAATTTTTTAGTTGTTAAGGACACACCAGGTTCCCATATCTGGATCTTTCGCTCCTTAGGCCGAGTTACCTCATTGCCCGGAGTTTCTCATCTTGCAACTCTTTTGCTCTTTCCGTGTTATTCCTCGTTGGCCACATCTTTTGCTTCCTTATCCGGGTCTTCTTTCCTTCTCTTGTACACTTCTCCACATCCTACGTGGAGGGTAATCATCACTTGCCTTATTTTAAGGGCCACGCGCATTTAATGCACCAGTTACTATCGCAACGTCAGGAATAACTGCTGTAAACGTCTCTTCACAACAACGCCTCGTTAACTGTAACACCATGTCCTGTCATGGGATCGCTTGCTCCCGTGGCCCCTCCTATGGCCTTGTTCTGATTGGCTGCTCGGGCCGCATACACGCTCGTTGCATGCGGCACGTCACCCGCAAAGGATCCCACGACGCGCACGCGGCACGGTTAAGTAGGGGGTGTGGGCCACTCCCAGGGGAAGTTCCCCCATTTGCGCCGTGCTCCACTCCTCTCTCTCTTTCACAGCCACTCCGCCGCCGCCGCCAGTTTTCTGCTCCACGAGCGCCACCGCGACCGTTCTCCGGCATCGTTTTGCACTAGCGCCACCGTCCCCATTGCTAGTTTCCACCACGGGGCCTTGTGCTTCCCGTTTCCCTTCTTATGGATACCTCTATTCTGACTACCCCGTCAGAAGCTCTGATTCCACCATGTCTGAGGCGGAGGCAGCGGTGGTGGCGCAGTAGGAGGAAGGGGCGGAGGGCCGCGAACGCGGCTACTGGGATGGCGCCACCGTTCGCGAGGAGGACCTGGCTTGGCTCCGCGCCACACGGCGCATCCCCGCCGGCATCGCCTGCCGCCTCGCCTCCGTTGAAGTCTCTCCTTCCCCCAAATCTGGGGAATACGTTGTGTTTCTTTCCCATTTCTAGCGCGGCTTCGGCCTCCCCACTTCTGATTTTTTCTTCGATTTCATTTCCACCTACAAACTACAACCGCATCAACTCCCCGCAAACACTATCACTTCTCTGTCCTCCTTTGCCTCCGGCATTGAGGGATACCTCGGCCTCTGACCAACCAAAGAACTTTGGATTAAGTTCTTTGGTCTGCGGAGGAACATGGTTCCGGATCTGGAGCTTGCTCCGGAGGACAAGCACCTGACCCAATGCGGTGCTGCCTCCATCTCTACGCGCAAGCAGTCCGTGTTTCCCTGGGTCACGGGACTCGAATCATGCAAGGGCTGGGACTGGACCTTCTTCTACGTCCAGAACACCACCAAGGAGGACCAGATCCGGCTGCTCCCTTTCAAGCTTGGCCCTCCAGATGCTTCGCTTTGGGAGAGCATTCCCAAATGCGCCACTGTCCTGGCGAATCAAGTGGCACGCCAGATCATGGAGTTTCTCAAGGAGCGTCTCCGGGGGAGGATATTATGATTACTTTCATCCGTAGCTGGGTCTCCCCCTCCAGAAGCGAGCCCACAAGATCTGCTATCTTAGCGGCCCTCTTGACCCTCACCGGACCTCCTCTTTCGAGCTGGATAACTCGGCGGTTTACCGCCGGGTTAAGTCCATATTTAACGTGGAGAAGGAGTTCTCCAAGGCCTGGGAGTGGGGACTTGAGCCCTTCACCCATATCAACCCCCCTCCAAAGGTAAATTACTCTTTTCTATTTTCCGAATCTTCCTTGTATGTTGTTTTCGTTTCGTAACTTGGCGATTATTCTTTCAGAAATTCCTACAGCAACCACTGGAGGATGGCAAGGTACCGGCGAGCAAGTGGTTGGAGGACCGCATCAAGGGAGACGAGGTGGAGACTGATCCGGAGGCCTTCTTTCCTACCCCGGACGTCGTCAAACGCAGCGCTGGTAAGGCCTCTTCTCTAAGGGATTGGCCAGACGATGATGATTCGGTCGTTGAAGTCCTTGAGGTAATTGATCCGGTTCTCATCTCTTATTTGCACCTGGCTCATGTTCGAATGTTCAGCTAACCCGGACGACCAGGTGCATGAGGTTCCTCCCCTTGCCACCAGTGGCCCGGCCCCGACCTCTTCCCAGAAGCGCGCGGCTACCTCGGCCGCAGCTTTGGAGGCGCCGCCGCCCAAGAAGAGGCAAAAGAAGTTCGGGGTTAAACCCTCGGCCAAGCCTGCCGCCAAGAGCACAGTTCGGAGGGCACCCAAACCTCGGGTTCCTCCCACCACAGACGACTAAGTCCTTTTAGCATTGCTACTTTGGATCTTTCCTTTGCTTGCCTTTGTTTCTAGTTGGTTCTTCTCTTTTTGACTCGATATCCTTCCTTTTTTCTAGAGCTCCTATGGATATTTCCTAAAGCAGTTCCGGCATACCCTCCCCACTCCGGAGCAGTCCCTCTCCCGCCCCCCACAACGATGATCATCGTCCGCTTAGCCCTATTCAATAGGGTTCTGTAGCCGCGCCTGACCAGAGCCCACCTCGCCAAGAGGAGGGCCACGTCGGCGCGGGGGGTAGTGGGGCAGCTCGGGACATGGTAATGCCGGATCTCCCCAGCTCCTCGGCCTATGTGCCCAATGTTGAGGTGCCAGTTTCATTGGCACCGCCCCCAGCACCTCCAGTACCAGTACCAGCACCAGCACCAGCACCAGCAGCAATAGCAGCAACAGCACCAACACCAGCAGCAACACCATCAGCACCAGCACCAGCAGCAACAACACCAGCACCACCACCAGCAGCAGTAGCATCAGCCACAAGAGCCTCCAAGCCTCCTAAGGGAAAAGCTCCATCATCTCCCTCTGGGTCTACTCCTTTGATCGCGGATATCTTTCAACAAGCTCCTCAATCCTCATCCGGCAAAGCTAAGAAAACCTCCGTATTAGAGGGCAGCCAACAACTGGTTTTGCATAACAGCCCCGCTGCAGCACAATCCGCCAGGCGAGAGGCCCATGTGAAGGGCCTCGTCGCGATTTGTTCTCCGAGCGGCGAAAGCTACAGTCTACTACTTCTTGAGTAGGTGAAGAACTGGAACGACGCGGAATTCGTCAACCAAGACAACTTGCCGGAGAAGTTCGGCCCAGCCGAGTTCAGTGCCCAAATGAATTCCGCTACCAAGGCTATCTCCCTGGCTGGCCGGATGATGGAGGTAATTCTTTTTCTCCGCTGTTAACATCTTCCAAAACTGAGCAATTTAGATATAGCCCCTAGTCCCCGAGCCTCCGAGGGAATAACTTGTTATTCGGTCAGATGCTTCTCGTAGAGCTTAGTTTTTGTTCATAATGACATTAACTTGCAATAAATTTTGGGCCGGGTCTAGTTCCCTTAGCCCGTATCTTATGTACTTCGAATATCCACACACCTAGAGCCGGGTTAAGTTTCACTTGGCCCGGGTCTTGTAGACTTCAAATATCCACAGACCTAGAGCCGGGTTAAGTTCCACTTAGCCCGGATCTTGTATACTTCGAATATGCACACATCTAGAGCCGGGTTAAGTTCCACTTGGTCCGGATCTTGTATACTTCGAATATCCACACACCTAGAGTCAGGTTAATTTCCACTTGGCCCAGGTCTTGTAGACTTCGAATATCCACACACCTAGAGCCGGGTTAAGTTCCACTTAGCCCGGATCTTGTATACTTCGAATATGCACACATCTAGAGCCGGGTTAAGTTCCACTTGGCCCGGATCTTGTATACTTCGAATATCCACACACCTAGAGCCAGGTTAAGTTCTACTTGGCCTGGACCTTGTAGACTGAATTGTTTTCACCCTACCTTCTAACTTTGTCATTGCCTTGCTTATTTCAGATTACCACTAACCGCCGAACCGCTGAGTTCCAGCGCATGCTGGACTCCTACAAAGATATTCGCATGCGTTATGGTAAAATCCTGGCGAAGTACCAGAAGATGGGTAATTTCCCATTCTTCCTCTTCCTTGTTCGTTCAAACTTCTTAGGACCCATATGAATTTCTCGTCCGAATCTTGCAGCCGAGGTTGGGGGAAGCCGACGTCAAGCTTATGTCGGTTACCACCGGATACGAGAAACTCCAGGTCCATAATTCCAATGTTGATTCCGAGCTTCAGCGACTTCTCTTCCAGATTGCGCGTTAGTCTCCTGCCCTTGCTTGCTCTTCCACCATTCGGATTTGGTCCATTTGCTCACTGTTTTTCTTCTTATCCATAGGCAAATTTCCAGAGAGCGATACGCTCGTTGCTTCTGCCGTACGCCGGTCCCGCGAATAGCGTGGAATTCCTGCTGGCTCTGATGTCGAGCCAATCCCCTATACCACAGAAGATCTCCTGGCGAGTCTCACTGCTCGCCTTGAGGTAGTTAAGAACCACGGCGTGGACATCATCCCGGCGGCAACACGGATGTTCAACTGTCTCTGGCCTAGTGAAACAATTCCCAAGAAGAGCTTCCCTTTTATAGCCAAACTCCTGGAATGTGACACGCAGCTACATTTGCGGCATGAATTTGCCGCACGGGCTGGGGCCGACATTGCTCTAAAATTTGCGCTCTCATGGTATGAAGGAATTGACCTAGCATTGCTCACTCGTATGCGCACCGGGTCTAAGTGGTGTGAGGATCTGGAGTGGATCGCGTGCCGCCAGGCATGTGCCAATAAGCTCATCTAGTACTCCTTCTGCCATGCCTGGAATGAGGGGCCGAGTTATCTTGACGCTGACGAAGAAGTTGTCTCTAGAGCTGAAGAGGAAGGGAGTGAGAGCGAGGGCTCCGAGCTAGGTAACGAGGCTGAAGACCCGGAGAATACCGAGGTTAACCTGGAAGACGAAGCCGCACTTCGGAGTACCTCCCTCCTCCCCCACACTTTGGAGTACCTCCCTCCTCGACAAATGATTCGCCTGCTGCTCCTGCCCCATGAAAAACGCTTACCATATTTATCAGACCCCCGGAATGCCGGGTGCAGATGTATTTAAATACTTTGTTTTATTCGTGCTACAATTGTAGGTTCCGAACTAAGTTTTATTGCTGGATTATCGTGGGTGGAGTCCCCGAGTTCATTTTCTTGTTCCCCCAATTTTTGACTCGGTTCGCGTCTACCTTGATTCGGTTTTTCGACTTACGATTCCGAGGTTCATAAAATTGGCTTAACAATACTTGAAACCTTGAGATTAGCTCAAAATGAGTCGGTGCTTTAGTGAAGAAAATAAACTAAGGGTTAGCCAAATAACTAATGTCGGCCCGCTTAAGTTCTTTTCCTTAGTCGTTTTTCATGTGCTTTGCCATTCCAAACTTGTTCTCTTGCTTGCCATGAAGCCAATTCTTGTTGGACAGCAGCAAAGTCGAAGAGTTAGATTTTTGGTGCTCACACATTACTAATCCAACTAAGACATAAGCGACTTAACCCAACCAACACAAAAATATGAAAACAAGAGACAAATGTTATAGCAGTCCCCGAGTCTCTGCTTGGGGTAGTAAAGTTTTATTGATAAGCTCATTGCTGATATACATACCAACATACGAGTAGTTCGGATACATTCACCTCTTTAGGTGTAGAAAGGACGAAGCAGTGCTACGTTCCATGGTCTTTTGGATTCTTCTCCGGACCTGTCCGCCTTGTTCTTTTGCTGGGGCTGTGCGTCAATAAGATAATAGGAATCATTGTGCAAAGCATTGCTCACAATGAAAGGTCCTTCCCATGGAGGAGATAACTTAAGCATGCCAGCAGTGCGTTGTATTAACCTTAGCACCAAATCACCTTCCCGGAAAACTCGGGGGTTTACTTTCCGGCTATGGTAGCGTCGGAGATTTTGCTGATATATGGCAGATCTGGACAAGGCCAGTTGTCTCGCTTCTTCCAGCAGATCAACATCATTTTTCCGGGCTTCGCGCACTTCGGCTTTTGTGTATTGGGTGACCCTTGGCGAATCATGCTCTATGTCGGCTGGTAATACAACTTCTGCCCCATATACTAGAAAGAATGGTGTATAGCATGTTGATCCATTCGGAGTTGTTCTTAAGGTCCAGAGTAACACTGGTAGTTCTTCTATCCAGCACCCCGCTGATCTTTGCAGCGGCTCTATGAGCCGGGGTTTTATGCCGGACAGTACCAGTCCGTTGGATCTTTCCACTTGCCCGTTTGATGCGGGGTGGGCGACTGAAACGACATCTAACCGGATCTTCTTTTCCTGACAGAATCTCGCAAATGCTCCTTCAGCGAAATTTGTTCCGTTAACAGTTATGATGCTATGGGGGTAGCCGTACCTTAGGATTATATCCTTGAGGAATCTTACTGCTGTTGCCCCATCACATTTCCGAATCGGTTTCACTTTAATCCATTTCGTGAATTTGTCAACCATGACCAGAATGTGGGTCATCCCTCCTTTGGCCGGCTTAAATGGTCCTACCATGTCTAGGCACCATACAGCAAATGGCCACGTAATGGGGATAGTTTTCAGCTCCGACATTGGTAGGTGAGTTTTTGTGGCGTATCTTTGACAGCCATTGCATTTTCTCACCAAGTCCTCTGCTTGCTCCAAAGCACTGGGCCAATAAAACCCATGCCAGAAAGCTTTTGCTACTAAGGCCCTTGAGGAGGCATGGTGGCCACATTCCCCTTGGTGAATATCCCGTAGTATATCGAGTCCTTCCTCCGGATCAACGCACCGTTGTAGTACCGCAGTCACAGTTCTTTTGTATAACTCGGCATTGATAATGGTATAGGTTGTTGCCCTTCTCTGAATTTGCCGTGAGCTTATTTCATCATATGGCAAGATTCCCTCTTTCAGGAAATTTTTTTTGGCTTTGCACAAGATGGTATAGCCCGGACGGGGAATGGTCCCTCATCGATCTCCATTGCATCCACCGACACAACTCCTACTGGGTCAGTCCCCGGGTTTGCTGGAGCAGCCCCCGGGTTCACTAATGCAGTCCCCGGGTTTGCTACAACATTAACCGGATTTGTGGAGGTGCTTCCCCATTCTATCTTCATCGGTGCTGCTCCTGATCTGGGGGATGCCAGGATGAAAATGGAATCTGATTTGGGTGATGGTGTGATAGATGGTTTTATCAAGTGCTCCAAAGCCATGTTTGGCGGAATGGGTTGTCGGGATGAGCCCAGCTTTAACAGTGTTTCTGCTGCCTCGTTTTCGATCCGAGGTACGTGATGGAACTCACACCCTTCGAAAAAACCCGCTTATCTTCTGGACATGGAACCTATACAAGGCCATGTTAGCATCCAGGGCATCCCAATTTCTAGACACTTGCTGCACCACCAAATCCGAATCACCAAAGCATTCTATCCTACGTATCCCCACTTCCTCTGCCACTTTGAGACCATGTACCAATGCTTCGTACTCCTCCACATTATGCGAGGCACTAAAATGGATTTGAAGGACATACTTCAGTTGATCCTTCTTGGGCGAGGTAAGCACTACTCAAGCGCCCAATCCGTCTTTTAGTTTCGATCCGTCGAAGTGCAGTCAATACACATGCGCCATACCACAACCACGTTCGGATCATCTTTCTTTTTCTCCACCAGCACTGGATTAGAGAGCCAATCCGGATAGAGTACCTCCATGATAAACCCGGGCGCTAGTAATCTTGCTATCTCATCTCCAATAACTTTCCTCCTGTCTTCTGCAAAACGTCTGAGAGGCTGCTTTACCGGCTTAGCCCCGGGTCTTACATTCAATGAGTGCTCAGCCAACTCCCTCGGTACACCTTGCAGATCTTGCGTAGACCAACAAAAGATATCCCGATTCTCACGGAGGAAGTTGACGAGCTCGCTTTCCTATTTGCTGCTTAACCCGGCACCAATTGTGACAGTGCGCTCTTGTAACATCCCAAAAAATTTCATCTGAAAACCATCATCATTGCATTCATATCATCATGGCATGTACTACTTTGCATTTAGTTTGTCCTCCGAAAATTTGGTGAAATTTAGAGGCAATTTGGAGCCCTTTTGCTAAATCGAAAACCTAGAAAAAAAGCTAAAAGGAAAAAGAAAAGGAGGGAAAATTTTAAATAGCAGCAGCACTTATGGCCTTTTCGGCCCAAACCGGCCCAACCAGCCCAACCGGGCAACTTCTCCCCCTCTCTTTCTTTTCTCACGCCCCCACTGCACACCCCCACCCACTTACCTCCTGGCCCCACTCCCACGTCACCGCCACCTCATCTTCTTCCACGTGACCGAGCTGCACCTCTCCCCTTCCTCTGCCGTTTCGAACCGGCTCAAATTCGAGCGTTTCCTGTATTAATTCCCCACGGAGATCACCCCTTCTTAATCCCCTTCCCCTCCTCATCAGTTTCCCCCCAGCCACTACCCCCGAGATCCCCCAGGCTCCCCGATTGCTAGCTCGAACCGCCACCGTCCGAAGCAACTCCGGCGACGATTCCGGTGAGCTCCGGGCGCGTCGCGCCCTCCTCTCTTCCCTATTTATGTTGTCGTGTCCTGGCGCGTCTTTTAACCCCGGCCGTGTTCCTTCTCTGCTCAGGGTCAACGACAAGGTCTTCTCCGGCGAACTCCCTCTGCCGTCGCCGACCATCGAGTTTTCCAGTGAGGTTAGGGTTTCCGCCGCCCCTTTTTAGCCTCTACTAGATCATGCTGACTCGGGCACACCCCACTGACCCCTCTCCTTGCTTGTTCGAGCCCAGATCGTCGTCTCCGACGCAAAGACCCCAACTCCACCGTCGACGCAACTCCGGCAAGGGATCGAGATCCAGGCAGAGCACCTCCCACTCCATCGTGACCTCCATCAAGACCGCCACGACCGCCTCGACCCCTGATAAGAGTCCACGGACCTCCTACCCCTTTAGAACTGCCGGAACACCGCCGACCAATGCTCCGCCTCTGCACGCAGCAGGTCAGCGCCGCCCGTTCCTGCCCAGGCCCTAGGAGCCGTTAGATCTATCACCAGTGGCTCAGATTAGACCACTAATCAAAAGGGTATGGGCTGATCCGATCCCTCCGTTTGCCACTTAAAATCTAACCGTATGCAGCAGTCGATCCCACCAAACCGGTATGGACCAATAGGGTTGCGCCACATCGCACAGGTTATCTGTTTAAAAAGAAAAATAGACAGATTATGTATTAAACTTAGAAATTCAATAACTTTTGATCCACAATTCAGAAAAATGCAAATTTGGTGTCTATGGATTCAGAAAAATGAGACCTTTATTATAGAGGCCTTGTTTCACAATTTTTATTCTGAAAAATTAGAATTATAGGCAGAACCTTTTTAGGAGTATTTTGCTCATAAAATATATTCCATAAATTGTTTTTGGGTATTCCTTATGCCTTTAGATAGAGTATTTTAACCTCTGTACTATAGACTCTGTAAGTTTTAGAGTTATGATCATATCATTGCATTTTTCATGCATTCATAATATGTGATGCTATATTGATTGAATTATTGTTATTGTATTGTTCTTTGTGTAGATTTTGTGGATTGTGAAGTTTGTTGCTGTGAGGATTGTACCTATTCCGCTAGCTACCAAGGCAAGTGATATTTCATCTCATGTCCTATTATTTTCACTATTGCACTAGTGTTATTTTGGTAGATCTTAGCATGGTAGGATTATTTATTTGTTACTATACTATGCTATCCTATATATTATATCTTGGTAGTATTTCCTAGTTGAAAGACTTCGTATATTAGACTGCTTAGCCTTGATATTAGAGTTCGTGGGTGGAAATTCACATAAAGATAGTACGGAAGGATATTATTTTGTTTGACTAAGAAAACAACTAATATTAATGAAACACCTGGGTGGAATGGGACTTGCTTGGATTATGTTGAGTGGTTACTCAGGGGCCATGTCTATGGTCAGCTGGTGTATCGCACTTGTGGACGGCCACCCAGGAACAAAGAGATTGGAGACGTTCTTGTCACGAAGCTTCTAGTGCAGCCACATGGCATATGGGCTCTTCCTTGACCAACTAAGTTGCAAGAACTCAGCCAGACGGACAGAACGCGGTAGTTATGATAGGATGGAACGCGGCTGTGGTGGTCTGAGGGATTGCTTCTGAAAAGTCTCATCTCGATGCATGTCGAGTGTTGTGGGGAAAGTGCACCACCTCTCGAGAGGGTAAAACTAAGTACTTAGTTGTGTCCCCGGTTATGGACAATTTCTGAGCCTCAAGACAGCGAAGCGGTTCAATAATCTCCTCATCCAAATTTCTCTAAGTTAAAACTTGTGGGTGAACAAGGGTAGAGGTTCAGTGGTGTGTATCATTGGAACCTTAGTGTTCTGAAAGAGAAAACTTACTCTTCAAAAACTATAAGATAAAACTTGCTTTTAGCAAAGTCAGCCAAAACCACACTTAGCCATATATTCATGTAGTTGTTGGATTATACTAAATATCTATGGTATCACTTGCCAATACAATTCCAAATGTATTGACCCTTTGTGGTTGTAACTTATTATGTTGCAGGATACTCTGATGATGAGTAGGGTTGCGGGTCTACACTCGACATGTTTGCCTGTGGCGCATGAAGACAAAAGACTCTATTATTATACTATGTAATGTGAACCTTGAGTATCTTAGCCTTGGGCTAAGTGAGTTGTAAGAACCATTATATTCCTAGATATGCGATGTTAGAATGACCTTTGTTTCTGTGTACTTCATCTTAAACTGTGGGTGCTAGCATTTCGATCCAGGGACTAGCACTGCAATCACATGGATCTTACCTTATTATGGTGAGATCTTACAGCTCTAGGAACAGATCATCGATTGGCACTTTCTTCGTGTCCTTAGTTGCTTGGAACGATACGCTCCCGTGCGGGTTGGTTAGGGCCGACATATGTTGTTGCACGGATTAAGCTAATGCCGCCACTTCTAGTATCTTCCTTTTTTCTTGAGCTATCACGAGTGACTCGACTAAATTGGATCCTGCTGAAGCACACTCGATCGAACGCCGTAAGTCCCCTGATATAGTTATCACGCCCCTTGGTCCTGGCAATTTCATCTTAAGGTAACTGACATGGGTAGTTGCCATGAATTTTCTCAGTGCTGGCCTACCGAGTAACGCGTGATAAGCACTTTCCAGATTCACTACCTCGAATTCCAAGTTCTCAGTGCGACAGTTGTCTCTTGTGCCGAATAACACATCAACCCGGACTTTACCAATTGGTTCACAAGAAATACCCAGCACAATGCCGTGAAAGGTGGTCCTTGTTGCTTGCAACATGTTCTCTGTTATCCCCAACTTGTGCATGGTATCCTTGTACATAATGTTGATACTGCTGCCATTGTTAATCAACACCTTGGAAAACCTCACATTGAGATTCGGTCTGATGAACGTCGGATCTAGGACCAGGGCATAGGTTCCCGGGCTTGGCATGATCTTCGGGTGATCCTTGATACTCCATGTGATTTCTTGATCCGCCCAAGCCATATATCTTGGCACAGCCGGCATTACTGTGTTCACCTCCATATGCCGGTGCTGCAAGCTTTTCCGGTCATTCTATTCTGTGGTGAACACACAATAGCTGTGATGATGTTCCCTGTACTCATTTCGTCCCTCATTCTCATTGTAACCTTGGCATTGTTGTTGGTTATTGCCTACCTGATGTACTGCATCGCTTCTTTCCACATTGTCATACCTCGGCGGAGGTGGTGGCAGCATCAGTTGCTGTCCATTTCCCCCTGTCAGTAACGGTGGCTGGGGTGTTTCATTTCTAGGTGCTTCGCTCCGAGGTGCCTGAACATTCCCCAAACTCCCCTATTCTAATTTCCCCATCCATTCACACTGCCGAGTTTTATGATTCGTTGGACCGTTCGGACTTGGCGTATGAAATTTGCAAGGTTGATCTAGCATAGACTCGAATGTATACCTCGGCCTATCCTTTCGTTCCTGTCACTGCTTTTTCTGCTTCGGGGTCCAAGGCTTTCTTCCTTTGTTTTTCTGTTGCCAGCTCTGCCCCCCAGTTTTTTGGTGTTGACTGGCTCCGACGTTGGGTTGATCCCGGTCCACTTCTGCGACTTGCTACGAGTTATACCGATAATCTGGAAGCTGATCCCTTCTTTTTCCTCGGAAATCATTCCTCCTTGATGATCCGGGGCCATCCCGGCAGTAATACTCTTCGTTTTCTTCGCTAGACATTAACCGGGGTTGCGTTGGATCTTCCAAGGCATATGAATCTGCAATCCAGATCGTCTCAGCCAAGGTAGTTGGCATATCTCGCTGTAACCTTTGCCACAACATACTTCCATATCTGCACCCCTGAGCGAACCACGCAATAGCTTGTGATTCAATCACTCCTTTGCACGAGTTTCTCACATTGCACCACCGAGACAGGAAATCTCTATCTGGCTCATTCGGTCTTTGCCGGCACAACGCTAGGGTTTGCGGCCTATTGGGTCTCTTGTAAGTGCTTGAGAAATTGCTAACGAACAGCTCCTGGAAATCAAGCCAGCAGTTAACTCTTCCTGGTGGTAAATAGTTCAACCAAACTCGTGCTGGTCCTTCCAACATCTGTGGTACATATCTCACCGCCCATCTCAAAATTCCTGTTGCGATCTTGACTGCTGTGGCATAGTCGATCAGCCAATCCTCTGGCCTGGTACTACCATCATAAGTTCAGGGTTCCTCTGGCCAGCTGAAAGTTTGGCACTGGTGGCTCATTCATGATCCGGGGCCCGAAACACGCCGGACCTGGTGGACCTTGTAACTCGATTTGTTCCGACCTATAAATCCTATCCAACTTCAACGTCGCATCATCTGGCTGCAAGTTCCTGCTTCCCAACCGTGATCCAATTACGTGGTCATCCGGTCTAGGGTATCCATCATTAACCACAGCCGAATAACCATCATTGTATCTTTCCTGATCCGGATGTGCATGATGTTGTTGTGCCGCTTGTCCCGCACTTCCTTCTTGCCGAGGTACGCGCTATTGTTGCGCCCGAGGTAAATTTTGCCCCACTCCGACGGTATTGCGATGTCCGGCATTGTCGTTGGTAGCATTTCTTTGACCGGCATTGCCTTGGTCATGGTTACCTCGGGCAGCCACACCTCGGCTGGTACTGTGGCGGTCCTCATCAACTTGCACTGTTTTGCCTTTTCCAGCCCTTACCGGGTCATAAGGGACCATTTGCTTGTTTCTTCTCCCGGAGTCCACTACCTCTTCTCTCTTGGGGTCGTGACCCAGAGACGACGCGGTTCCTCTGGATCTTGCCGGGTTATTTCTGGCCGAATGTACCACCTGTGAGGCCCCTAGTGGTGCCGGGTTAGCTTTGTTTATTTCTTCATTTTGTTGGCATGCAACTCTCAACAGGTGATTTACCCTCTCTTGTTGCCTTTGTCGGGCCTCTCCGGTTAAACCTTCTAACTCGGACGCGGCCGCATTTGCTGCTTTGAGGTTCTTTGCCGGGGTACTGTACTGATCCAACCCTCCTTACTATCGTAGCTGTCTGACCCGGCCTAGGCTCGTACTCCTTGTCAATCTCAATGATCAGGTTCCTGCCCCGGATTTTCACTCCATTGATACGGTTTGCCTTAGCATACTCTCTAGAGGTGATGTTCGGCGACTGATGCATCTCTGCTACTTTCTTTGCTCCGGCTAACATGTTCCGCCTAGTTTCCTCTAACTCAACTTGCGCCTGAGCCGGATCTACTACAGGTGCTATTGGCGTTGCCAAGCTATCTATCGCTTGCTGGAGCACATTCTCTGGCTTCTCTAGCGGAGGAAACCTAGATCTTGTCTGTTTGGGTGTTACCGCTAGCTCTGGTGTCGTATCATTGCTTGGTCCCGCATCTGGCACGGTCATCAGGACCTCAACGCTGCTAGTGGGGCGAGTGATACGCACTCCACGAGCGGCGCTAAGAGGTGGTTCGCCTCCCTTGATGATGTGCCGCGGGTGAATGCAGGACCCATCCACCCCGACGTAGATCTTGTGCATGCCAAGCTCGAGGAAGATGCCGTTGCGTGGTGTAGGGTGCCTGCCAAAGCTTCCCGCATTGTCGCTGACATAGTCCAGCGCTCCAAAGCGATGAACTAAGCCTGAGACGATTCGCTCGCCGGTGCTTGAGAAGTTTCCCGTCTGAATTTTCACCCCTGCTAGCACCGCTTGCCCCACAGTGGGCGCCAACTATCGTCGTGGTAGCACGGCAGATGCCATGGATAGGCTAAAGATGGGGCCAATGAGTGCTAGGGTAATCCAGGGAGGGAGAGCGTGGTGATTCCACGCACGGATGTTCTTGTATATTCTCTATCAATGGTGTTTACAAGTGCTCATAAGGCTCTCAACAAGAAGGAGACGATGTCTCTTAGTCCCTGTTTACTAGCCCTTGAGTTCTACCTTAGACAGAGAATGATTGATCTATTTGCCGTCCCTCTCTATGGAGGCCCTGGTGCCCCTTATATAGTGGAGCCCGGGTTACATTTCTAGGGCACAGGTGGCAGTATATTCTACGAATATGCTCCTCGTGCAAAGCTTGATGCTTCTTTATTCCTATTTAACGGTTTGTCCGGACTTTGGACGTAACCTGCAGTGTCATCCTCGTCTTTTGGCGTCACCAGACACGGGCTACGTCATCCTGCCTTGCCCGCGTCACCTTGGTCACCCCTGACCCGCTGGTCCTCTTCTTTACTTTATTTTGCTCACGCTACAGCTAATAAAGTCACCTTTTCACCAACGGGGGATTCCTTCTCTTGGAAGCTAAGGTAATTCGGCTTGCATATAGCTAATTCGGCTTACCCATTTTCTTGTAAAACAGATAGACATGGCCGGCATAAATCTTATGCCGGCCGGACCATTGTTAAGGAAATGCCCCATGGGCCGGGTCGCCCCGTGATTCATCCTGCCTTGAGGTGACCTGATCAACACTTCGCTTTGACCGCGTCGTACCCCGGCTAACTCAGCCCTTATACCCCGGTGTTACCCTACCCGGAGGTATCCCCCCAATAGTATGATTGAAACCCAATGTGAACAAATAGCATCTGGTTATCACATTTTTCTTCAAGATGATATAGATAGTCATGTTTCTACTAATGTTACAGGACCATTAGGACCACCAGAATATGAAGCTGAAAAAGAACGAAAGTAAAAGCCTTGCTCAAAGCAAGCCAAAAAGATGATACGCTGGTGGATCCTTAAGATGAAACTGCTCAGGAAACACAAGATCAGACCATGGAGGACCAAAATAATGCACATGATGACTTTTATGACTCTAGTGTAGAGATAGTTAATCCAAGAGAAGAAAAAGAGACAAGCAATGAAGATGAATTTGTTGTAGTAGAAAAGAAGAAGAGTGATAAGCAGCAACAAAAGAAAGCAACAAAAGAGCCCGATCCCACGGAAAAGGTAAAAGACAAGAATAAGAAAGGTGAGCAAAAGCTTCCTTATCCAGATCAAAAAAAGAAAGCACCGGATCAGATAATCTATGATTCTTTCAAAAAGGCACTTGATGATCTTCGTCTGGAAATTCCATTTGCGGATGCAATAAAAGTTCCTACCTATTCTAAATTCCTCCGTGATATTCTTAGTAGAAATAAAGAATGCCATGGTGACTAGTTATCCTGCTAATGGGAACCTATTGTCTAAATCGGGAGATCCTGGAACAGCAACTATTTCATGATAAATTGGCAAAACAGATATTCACAATGCCTTGTGTGATTTAGGTGCAGGAGTTAGTGTAATGCCATATTCCCTCTATAAAAGGTTAGGGTTAGGGGAGTATTCCCCTACTACTATCACTTTACAGATGGCTAACAAGTCCACAAGACAACCCATTGGTATGATCGAGGATGTTCTACTTAGAATAGATGAGCATGTTATTCCCACTAATTTTATTATTCTTGAAATGACAGAGGATAAAAAATTATCCATAATACTTGGAAGACCTTTTCTTAGTACTGCAGGAGCATCAGTTGATTGTGCTGGGGGAAAATAATATTCAATGTTTATGATGCTGAAATCATCCGGTATTTTCCAAAGAAGCTGGAAGTAGGAGAAAGATATATTCCATCGGCAAAACAAGTTCATGTGGTAAGTGCCTTTGATAAGGGGCAACACAAGGTAAGAATTTGAGAATAGAGAAGGGGTTGAATTATTCAACCATTCTTAATAAAATGCTTAATGGGATTCAACCCATCACATTAACAAAATAAATTAAGGAATAAAATTTTCATTGTATTCCTACAACTTTTTCACAGACATTCTTGCGGAAGCGCTCCAGTGAAGATGCAGCTGGCAAAAAGTAGTAGAAATATCGATTGACCAAGCGTATAATAAGTATAAAAATAAAATTTTGAGTTTTATCTACAAAAACTAGCTTAATCATTTTTCCCAGATTAAAAAGTGAACCTCTGAAAATTTTGGGCAAAAAAGTTTGGTACTAAAGGTTTAACGACCAACTATACGGCGGGAATAAAAATTCAAGTTGTATAGTTATCGTTTCCTTTGTACAATTTCTTTTTCTAGGACATAGAAGGTTTAACGACCAACTATACGGCGGGAATAAAAATTCCAGTCGTATAGTTCCGGCCGTATAGTTATGGTTCCCTTTGTAAATTTTCGTTTCCTGGATACTGAAGGTTTAACGATAAACTATACAGCGGGAATCAAAATTCCGGCTCTATAGTTTGGCTGTTGATGACCCACAAGTATAGGGGGTGTATCACAGTATTTTCAAGGGAAGTGAAACCCAATTTATTGATTCGACACAAGGGGAGCCAACGAATATTTATAAGTCTTAACAACTGAGTTGTCAATTCAGCTACACCTAGAAACAACCTTACTCAAAGCAGTTTATTCATAGCAACAGTTTTGTAATAGCAATAGCAAAGTAATGGCAGTAGTAAAAGTAAAGGCAATAGTAACAATTGCAGTAAACAATAGGATTAAAGCGTGGTAGGCATAGGGATGGATGGACGGGCGTTGCATCGACAAGACAATTCATATGCCAATCAAGACATAGGGCATTTGCAGATAAATAAGATAAAGCATCCAAGTACTGAATAATCATAGGCATGTGTTCCATATATAGTCATACGTGCTCGCAATGAGAACTTGCACAACAGCTTTTGTCCTGCCAGCCCGTTTGTAGCGGGGCCTCAAGGGAACTACTGGCAATTAAGGTGCTCGTTTTAATAGAGCACCAGAGCAAAGCATTAACACGCTGTGAACACATGTGATCCTCACATCAAAGCCATTCTCTCCGGTTATCCCGATTGCTGTCACTTCGGGGCCTTTTGTTCCGGACAACAATATGTGTATACAACTTGCAGGTAAGACCATAAACAATACTATCATAATGAATCAATAACATGTTTAGATCTGAAATCAAGGCAATCGGGCCCTAGTGACAAGCATTAAGCATAACAAGTTGCAACAAAGTCAGAAAGCACTAATAATAGATACTAGGCACCATGCCCTAACAATCTAATGCCATTACATGAACGATCTCATCCAATCCCTACCATCCCCATAGCCTACAACGGGGGATTACTCACTCATAGATGGGGGAAACATGGATGGTTGATGGAGAAGCGATGGTGATGATGATGGCGATGATCTCCTCCAAATCCCTGTCTCGGCAGGGTGCTAGAACGGAGTTTCTGGTTCCGAATCGCGGAATCTGGTGGTGGCGGTGCAGCGGAACTCTTTCTAGAAAAACGTCGAACCCTCCTTGGTTTTTAGGTCAAGAGGCAACTTATAGGCGAACAGGGAGGCCGAGGGCGCAGCCGAGGCGGCCACACCACCCCTAGGCGCGGCCTAGCCTAGCCCGCGCGGCCAGGTGGTGTGGGCCCCTCGTGGCCCTACTCTGTCTCGTCTTCTGGCTCCGTGAGTCTTCTGGTGTAATAGGATTTTTGGCATATTTTCTGGCATTTTTCCTGATACTTGATTTTCTGTAGAAAAACTAGACACCAAGGTAATTCTGTTGAAAACAGTGTCAGTCCGTGTTAGTTGTATCCAAATCACACAAGTTTAGAGGAAAAACTATAGAAATTTTTTTCGTGAAAGTAGATACGTTTTGGACGTATCAACTCCCCCCAAGCTTAGCTTATTGCTTGTCCTCAAGCAATTCAGTTAAAAACTGAGTGCGATAAAAGAAACTTTCACGAACACATTTGCTTCATAAGTTGTATATATTGTCAGCATATGATCAAGTACTTAGTCAATTCATAATAAAGAGTGAAACTAAGTTTACTTAATAGTCATTGCAAGCTATGAAGAGCTTCTAACTCAAAAATAGTAAGCGGCATGAAACATAAACATAAGCAACATTGCAATGCTCATAAAAATGTATGATAGAGTGGTATCTCGCTTGCCTTTGATTGTAGAGCAGCCATAAATGCCAAGGCACCTCTGAAGTTCAAGTGAAGACTAGAAGTAGAGATATCAAAGATACAAGCATCAAAGTCATAACACAGTTAATCAAGTTTTGAGGCAAGAACATTACACTAAAATGACAATTATGCTCTCAAGAAAGTGCTCATAAAATAGGTGGTGACTCAACAAAGGAATGAAAAGGTTTTGAAAAGTTTGAAAGGCTTCCAAATGCTGAAAGTATGGTAGTCATTAGCTTTGAGCTCTCATTGCCCCTATCATAAGCATCTTTAAATGGTTAAAGTTAAAGTGACACAACTAAGAGGATATGCTTGACAAGTTATAAGTTAAAACATCATGCCCCTTACTTACGAGTACCGAACCTCATGCTAATCAACTTCAGTCACAAGTAAGCTCTTGTCATTGTAAGTACATATGTATCATAGAGAACCGCCAACGGGGTACCCCTTGCACATGATACATGAGCTATCCCATAATCAAAATGACAATGCAAGCAGACAACGAGCATCTCAGCGATCTTTTTATTTTCTATTTGCATAGGTTTTTATTGAGGATGCTTCATAGAATGATCATTATGGTTATGCTACAAGTTTCCACCATGATTAGGCATGGCTTATGCTAGCGGCCCAGGCGTTTCTCTAAGACATATACAAACTCCATGATCTTACAAGTTCCCCTTTTATTTCACACCGCCGGGATCCATAAGAAAAAGAATCATGATATCAACGAGGTACAAAGTACCAGTGCAATGTTGAAAGCGTTCCCCATGATACATGGTTCTGCTAACTTCAACTCATAAAACACAAGCATATACGCAACAAAGATGGATGCAATGGTTCAAGATTATTAAGTGCAAGAAAGTAAAGTGTGCCATCAAGTTCGTGAGAGCTTTACTAACTAACTTTCTCATAACAAGCAAACATTTTATTTGGAAGAAAACAAGGCATACTGAATATGCATGGAATAGCAAATGATGCTAATAGGTAGGTATGATGGACAGTTTTGGCAATAATGGTTTTTGGGAGTTGGAAACATCAGTAGAGCTCGTACTCAGTGTAAGTGAAGTCTAGCAATGGTAAGGGAGCGACAAACGAGAGAGAAATAACTGTCATAATCATGCTTGCAACAAAACAGGACTAATTATGGCATGAAAGTGATTCAATACCCCTGAGGCAAAATAATTCATCGAGGCTTAACTGATTATTTTTTCAGTCATATGCATGCATGAGCATGTGCCAAGTCAATTCAAATGCAACATTCAGAGGAGGATACCACAATGTCATACCAAGTTATGAATAGAGCAATGCAAACAAACATTCATATGACATGCTACAAACTATTAGCGAACTAGAGCTAATCGTAAGAAAGTAAGAACTACTAAGCATCCATAAATAACATACACCCTACATGAACAGACTAAGCATGCCTAGAATGATGAGTATATGTACAAAAATGAAAACAAATAGAGTTCTTTACCAGCCTCTTACCACACCTCACGTTGTCATCGATTCTCATTATTGCCTTTCACTTGAATGGCTTGAATAATAACATGAAACCAAATTCCACTGAGGACTGCTGAACCCTGCAACAAACTTCACAAAACCAAAGAAGAGCAACAAATATTTTTGGTGTTTCTGATTTTTAAAAACAAGAACCAAAAGGAAGAAGAAGCAAAGCAAAATCTTTTTGGGTTTTTCGAATAATTAAGACAAAGCCAAAAGGAAGAAGCAAACCAAGGCAAAAAGAAGAAGAAGCAAACAAAGAGAAACAACAGAAATATTTTTGGTCTTTTTGTGTTTTTAGAAAGCAAAAGTAAAGAAAGAACGAAAACTAAAAAGAAAACGAAACATGGATATACAAAGTACCGACTAAACATGATATGGAGATGAGTGTGATGTCGGTGTACCTCCCCCCAAGCTTAGTCTTTTTGCCTAAGTGGGTATCAATCCCAAGCTGGCCAAGATGGAGCGCCTCCATAGTATAGTGAGGAGGTACCCTCGTCCTGGTGCGAGGTCGAGGACGCCCCACCGTAGTGCGTAGAGTAGTCGTAAAAAGGCACATCCTCCTGGTGGTGCCTATGGAAACCAAGCAAGAGGAGCTTCTCGTCCACCTCCTCCTTGGAACGCGACCACGGCCTCCTGTGAACACTGAACAAAGTAGATTGCGGTAGAGGAATCTCCCTTTCATCCCCGTCTGTAAACAACATCCTGTATACTAAATTGTCTGTATAAGAGTCAGTAGTGACGTAGTGATGTGTTTTCATGGAAGCACGATCAAGCCTTTGTGGTGCCAATACAGTATCATTAGGATCCACATAAAGTTCTAATACAGTAACCATACGTGAAGCAATAATGCCCCCATAAATAGGTCCCCTAGCAGCTAGGCGGCGAGCAATGAGAGAGCCAAGATTGTACCGAGTATCATTATTAAGTGCAGCAGCGAGGAAGGCTAAATTATAATTGGAGATATTACTTGTGTTCTCCCTACCAAGAATGCTAGTAGCAAGATAGTAAGCAAAGTATCTAAGAGCTGGGAGTTGGATGTTTCTTATCTTCCCGCGCTGAGCTACGCGGTCATCGTCATTGGTCACACTTCGATAGAGCTCCAACAAATCAGCGGGTCGCCCTTGGATCTTCTTCAGGGTCCTCGTTATGCCTATACCTATAATGCTGCAAAATCTTTCCAACGACATGGTAATAGGCAGATTATAAATTCTAAAAGAAACGGTTGACTGATAGGCGGTGTTAGTGAAAACGAAACTCTCAACAAAAGTTTTTTTTAGCACGGCATATTGCTCACTCTCATCTTCCATGTATGAGGTCAAACCGACCCTGTGAACCAGTAGTAAGAAATCATCGAGGATCCCAACAGCTTGCAAGAAGGTATAACAAGGAAAAGTAGATGGGTGAGCATCCCCCTCATCTCCTTCATTGCCAAAGCGTGGTGCAATGAGATCTTCATTGTATGAAGGCCTAAACTAAGAGGCTGATCTTGAGGGCCTTGACCTCCTAGGTGTGTCCCTCTCAAATATTTCTCCAAAGGTGTGGTTGTTCATCTTTGGTATTTTGAAATTTAAACATCCATTAAACAAGTGATTGAAAAGTGAATACATAATGAAGGGCACTACTCATAGGGACGTGTAAGAGGCCTAAACATGCATCAACACAATATCTCTAAGCATTGAACAAGCTTACAAGCTCTCATAACCTGTCACCTATAGCAGCAAAATACTCAAGATATAAACCACTAAACACAAATCTACTTGGACAAGCGGAGGAGTCACATACCGGAGAACAAATGCAACAAATTTCAGCAGCTAAGGTGGGCTCAGTGATGTCTACGCACTTCTATTCTTGTAGATAGTTGTTGGCCCTCCAAGTGCAGAGGTTTGTAGAACAGCAGGAAGTTTTCCCTTAAGTGAATCACCCAAGGTTTAACGAACTCAGGGAGGAAGTGGTCAAAGGTATCCCCTCTCGAGCAACCCTGCAATCAAGATACAAGAAGTCTCTTGTGTCCCCAACACACCCAATACACTTGTCAGGTGTATAGGTGCACTAGTTCGGCGAAGAGATAATGAAATACAAGTGATATGGATAATTATAAGTGGTAACGGTGATAGAAAATAGCTTGATGGCGTGGAAGAGACTAAAGGCAAACTGAAATAAAGATAGCAGCAAGCAAACATGTAACAGATCTAGTTGCAAACAGTGTTTCAATGCTTTGAAACAAGGCCTAGGGATCATACTTTCACTAGTGAACACTCTCATATAAATATATTCTTCTTTATGATACTACGCTAAACTACACTCTGGTTGGACACTCTAATCCATGGTAGGGCTATAACAGCACACCTCAAAGTAAGCCTTTCCCATCTAGATAACCCCACACTATCACCTTACTAGATGGTTCAAACAAACACCACAATGTCATAAAGAGATCCAACTCCAAATATAACTCATAACAAGTATTTGTAATCTCTAGCCTAAGTGCCACCATGGTGTGCACGCTGTCACTTTCACACACATAGGGAGAGCTGAGATCTATTAAAGCACTTGAGTAGCAAGGTAGATCTACTTGATTACAAAGCTCATGATCACAATATGATCATGCATAGAGAAAGAGATGAACACATAGCTACCGGTAGAACCCTTAGCCTCGAGGAAGAACTACTCCCTCCTCATCATGGGAATCAGCAACGGTGATGGAGATGGTGGTGGAGTCGATGGAGATGGCTCCGGGGGCACTTCCCCGTCCCGGCAAGGTGCCAGAACAGAGACTTTCTATCCCCTGAATCTCCCATTCGGTGGCGGCGGCGTTGCGGAACTTTTTGTGGATTTCTGATTGACTATTTAGGGTTTATGCATGGGGAGGCTCTTATAGCCGAGAGGGGAGACCGAGGGGTGCCGGAGGGGCCCACACCACCCACTGGCGCGGCCTGGCCTGGCCCGCGCCATCAGGTGGTGTGGCCAGCGTCTGGCCCCTCTCCGTCTCGTATTCTGGCCCCGTGAGTCTTCTTGTAAAATATCAACTTTGCCTTTTGTCCCGATCAATTCTGAGAATATTCATTTTCTAACTTTCTGGAACCAAAAACAGCAGAAAACGGGCAGCTGGCACTGTGGATCTTGTTAATAGGTTAGTCCAAGAAATCATATGAAAAGTACTCCAAAGTGTGGACAAAACACAAGAAAGTAGATAAAACCAAGCATGGAACATCAAAAATTATAGATACATTTGCAATGTATAAACATCCTCAAGCTTAACTCCTGCTCGTCCTCGAGTAGGTAAGTGATAAAAAGAAAGAATAATTTTTGAGGTGACATTCACCATCATAAACTTGATCAAAGTATTTGTAAAACACTCAAAGCTGGGATCATAGTACTTCAATCATTACATGAAAGACAAACTTCTAGCAATAAGAGAAAGAAACTATGTTGCAACATGAAAAGGCACAAACAAAAGATTCATGAATAACAATGCTTTGCAATACGTTTGTTTGTTTCACATAAAGAAAACATAGCATAGTAGCATTCAGCTTGTCCCTCATAGAGTAGCACATATAAATGCATAGGACACCTTCAAAGTTCATAAGAGTGACTAGATACAAATAGTTTAAAACAAGCAACATCAAGTTATGCATCAATCAACTAGTCTTGGGACAATGCACATAGAACTAAGAATGTCCACTATGCTCTCCCAATAGGTGCATAAAGATAGAAGATTGAGACTCAACATAAAAGTAAAAGAAAGGCCTTCATAGAAGGAAGCATGGATTCAAGTCTCATAAAGAGCTTCCAAAAATTATGGTACTTATTAGCTTTGAGCTCTCATTGCCCCTATCATAAACATCTTTAGGTGATTAAGGTTAAAGTGACACAACTAAGAGGATATGCTTGACAAGTTATAAGCCGAAATCTCATGCCCCTTACCTACGAAGACCGAACCTCATGCTACTCAACTTTAGTCACGAGTAAGATCTTGTCATTGTAAGTACATATGTATCATAGAGAACCGCCAACGGGGTACCCCTTGCACATGATACATGAGCTATCCCATAATCAAAATGACAAGGCAAGCAGACAATGAGCATCTCAGCGATCATTTTATTTGCTATTTGCATAGTTTTTTATTGAGGATGCTTCTTAGAGTGCTCATTATGGTTATGCTGCAAGTTTCCACCATGATTAGGCATGGCTTAGGATAGCGGCCCAGCCGTTTCTCTAACACACATACAAACTCCATGATCTTACAAGTTCCACTTTTATTTCACACCGTCGGGATCCATAAGCAAAAGAACTTGATATCAACGGGGTACAAAGTACAAGTGCAATGTTGAAAACATTCCCCATGATACATGGTTCTGCTAATTTCAACTTATAAAGCGCAAGCATATACGCAACAAAGAAGGACCCAATGGTTCAAGTTTATTAGATGCAAAAAAGTAAGGTGTGCCATCAAGTTCGTGAGAGCTTTAATCACTAGTTTTCTCATAACAAGTTTAATTTGGAAGATAAACAAAAGAATGAATATACTTGGAATAGCATATGCTAATAGGTAGGTATGGTGGACCCTTTGGAATAAGTTAGTTTAGGGAGTTGGATGCATGAGTGGAACTCATACTTGGTTGTGGAGGCTAGCAAAAGACTGGGAGTGACAAACTAAGAGAGCAATAATGGCCATAATCATGCAGAGCGACAAAACATCATTGATCAAAGTATAAACTGATACTACAAGTTGAAAACTAAAGGATCATAAAGGCTATAGTGACTTGAGATAGTCATAACATGGTGTGAGCATGTTCCAAGTCAACCCAAATAAAGCATCAAACGAGAATACCACTATACTATACTTTAATATGCTAAAACAACGCATGATTCATCCAAGGCACATTAAGCAATCTCAATTGTTTATAACAAGTCATGCTACAGCAAAGAATACTAAGCCTAAAGACAAAACAATATCGAGCATGGCATGACAAAGCATAGGCCATAGTCAAAAACAAGCTCTCTTTGCCACTTAAGCATGAACTTTCCTACTCTTTTTCAATCCAAACCAAACTATTTGAAAAATAATGTATGAAAGAGGGGGTCCAACCAATTTATTCAGCAAATTACGCAAACCAAGAAAATGAAAAACCAAAATGAAAACAAAAAAAAGAAGCTCCAAGAACAACACAACTGTGCATGAAACAATAAAAATGAAGCGTTTGGAAGGAACCTGGGATTTTTATTGATGAAGAAGGGGATGCCTTGGGCATCCCCAAGCTTTGACGCTTGTACTTCTTGGATATTTCTTGGGGTGACATGCGTGGCATCCCCAAGCTTGAGCTTTAGTCCATCCTTCATCTCATTGCTCATTCCTTCCATACACCTGAAAATTTTCCTTCATGCAAAACTTCACACAATCTTTATTAGCAACATTAGTGCACTCAAGATAATAGGTCTTTAGGTTCAGTTCCAACACCAATAAAACTTTAATTAAAGCACAAGCTATTGTAGCACTTCCCTCAAAATCTCAATTCCCCAAAAGAATTCAAAAAGGAACAAACAAGAAGCAAATGCAGAAAATGGCAGAAATCTGTCAAAACAGACCAGCAGTTAAAGACGATTTTTTCGAAGATCTTCTGTTACTCAAATCAAAAAGTGTTGAAATAACTAAAGTTAGATAACAACCTGGGGCAGAAGAACAAAAATTCACGCCTCAAAACGACGTATAGAGATTTTAAACGAATTTTTACGGTGAAGCACAAAAATCTGGTTCGGGATAGCAACTTTCTCAATCATTACTTCTAGCTCATTAGAGGTTACTCTTGGCACAAAAAGCAAATAAAAAGGATAAGGAGAGGTTATTACAGAGGTAATAACTTCCAATACTCATCTAAAACTGTTGGATTATCTCCCAATGAGTACTTTTCTTTAACGCCTTTAAGTTAGGCATGATAGTTTGAGAAGATGCTCACATAAGAAATATGAATTGAAGTAAAAGAGAGCATCAAGAAGCAAATTCAAAAAAATATTTTAAGGAGGGGAAAAGCAAGTCATGAAAGAGAGTCTAACCCACTTCCTATGCATAGGAATCTTTTAAAGAAACAAGTCATGAAAGTACAAATCAACAAGCATAGGAAAGCAAAACAAGTGCAACTTGAAGACTTTCAACATAAAGAGGGGAAAGTTAATATTATTGAGACACATAAAACCATGTTTCCCTCTCTCATAATAACTTTCCGTAGGATCATGAATAAAATTAACAATATAACTATCACATAAAACATTCTTATCATGAGCCACATGCATAAAAGAATTAACACTCTCCACATAAACATACTCATTCTTATTAATCGTAGTGGGAGCAAATTCAACAAAATAGCTATCATTATTATTCTCATCACCATAATCATCAAATATAGGAGGCATATTGTAATCATAATTAATTTTATCCTCAATAGTAGGTGGACTGAAAATATCATATTCATCATTGTAATCATCATATATTGGAGGTTTTCTATCATCATAAGCAATATAATAGCTATCTTCTAAAGCTGGGGAACTAAAAAGATCATTTTCATAAAAACTAGCTTCCCCAAGCTTAGACTTTTCCATAGCATTAGTAATAATGGTGTCCAAAGAATTCATACTAACAACATTGCTATTAGCATACAAATAAAGTTCCATAGGTTTTTTAATTTTCTCTTCAAACACTTCATGTCCTAACTCAAGATAAATACAATAAAGCTCTCTAATATTTTTGTTGTTTTCCATTAAGCCTAACTAGTGAAAACAAGAAACAAAAAGACAAAATTGCAGAATCTAAAGGAAATAACTTCGAGCACTCACACTGGAGGATGTTAGTACCTTTTACCTTACCTCCCCGGCAACGGCGCCAAAAAATAGGCGTTTGCTGTGGGAGGTTCTTCTTCTTTAATCCACCGGTGTGAATACCTTACTTCCACGGCAACGGCGCCAGAAAATAGCTTGATGTCTACGCACTTCTATTCTTGTAGATAGTTGTTGGGCCTCCAAGTGCAGAGGTTTGTAGAACAGCAGCAAGTTTTCCCTTAAGTGGATCACCCAAGGTTTATCGAACTCAGGGAGGAAGTGTTCAAAGGTATCCCCTCTCAAGCAACCCTGCAATCAAGATACAAGAAGTCTCTTGTGTCCCCAACACACCCAATACACTTGTCAGGTGTATAGGTGCACTACTTTGGCGAAGAGATAGTGAAATACAAGTGGTATGGATAATTATAAGTGGTAACAGTGATAGAAAATAGCTTGATGGCATGGAAGAGACTAAAGGCAAACTGAAATAAAGATGGCAGCAAGCAAACATGTAACAGATCTAGTTCCAAACGGTGTTTCAATGCTTAGAAACAAGGCCTAGGGATCATACTTTCACTAGTGAACACTCTCATATAAATATATTCTTCTTTATGATACTACGCTGAACTACTCTCCGGTTGGACACTCTAATCCATGGTAGGGCTATAACAACACACCTCAAAGTAAGCCTTTCCCATCTAGATAACCCCACACTATCACCTTGAGTACTATATGGTTCAAACAAACACCACAATTTCATAAATACATCCAACTCCAAATATAACTCATAACAAGTATTTGTAATCTCTAGCCTAAGTGCCACCATGGTGTGCACGCTGTCACTTTCACACACATAGGGAGAGCAGAGATCTATTAAAGCACTTGAGTAGCAAGGTAGATCTACTTGATTACAAAGCTCATGATCACAATATGATCATGCATAGAGAGAGATGAACACATAGCTACCAGAAGAACCCTTAGCCTTGAGGAAGAACTACTCTCTCCTCATCATGGGAATCAACAATGGTGATGGAGATGGTGGTGGAGTCGATGGAGATGGCTCTGGGGGCACTTCCCTATCCCGACAGGGTGCCGGAACAGAGACTTTTTGTCCCTCGAATCTCCCCTTCGGTGGCGGTTGCACTGCTGAACTTTTCATGGATTTGTGATTGACTATTTAGGGTTTATGCATCGGAAGGATCTTATAGGCGAGAGGGGAGACCGAGGGGGTGCCGGAGGGGCCCACACCACCCCCTGGAGCGGCATGGCCTGATCTGCGCCACTAGGTGGTGTGGCCAGACCCTGGCCCCTCTCCGCCTCGTATTCTGGCTCCATGAGTCTTCCTGTAAAATATCAACTTTGGCTTTTGTCCCGTCCAATTCCGAGAATATTCATTTTCTGACTTTCTAGAACCAAAAATAGTAGAAAACAGGCAGCTGGCACTATGGCTCTTGTTAATAGGTTTGTCCAAGAAATCATATGAAAAGTACTCCAAAGTGTGGATAAAACACAAGAAAGTAGATAAAACCAAGCATGGAACATCAAAAATTATAGATACATTTTCAATGTATCACTGAGTAAGGAGATCGAAAAATCGTGGGCAAGAATGGCAAGAACGCGATTTCGAGCAAAGAACTGATGTTTTCTCGGGAGAGAGGAAGCAGTGGCAAGTGAGAGAGTGAGTGTAGGGCCAGGGGTGGCCCACACCATGGCCAGGCGCGCCCCTGGGCTGGCCGCGCCACCATGTGGTGTGCCTGCCTGGTGGGCCCCCCTGGTACTCTCCAGGCACTTCTTTGTCCCTTTTTCACGTAAAAATTTAATATGAATTTTCTGGAATTTTTCAAGACACTTTATTTTTGAGCAATTTTTAGGTATAGATGAATGATTTTTTGACACAAAAAGTTTCTAGAAAGATGCAATGACAAAACAAAACAAAAAAAAAACTTCAGAAGTTCTAAGACACTCTAACATGCAAGCAACTAACAACAGAAAAGTCAACTAAACGAAAGCAAAAACTAAAATGGATAGAATAAAAGTAAGCGGAGATACTCATGGTGAAAACATTGTTTTTTCATTGAAATCCTTTTTTGTTAACAAGTTTGATCAGGTCTTGTTACCAAAACAATTATATATGAAACAAAACTTTGCATTCCACTAATGATTATGTTACCTCAATCTTGATAGCAATGGTCCCAATCATAATAGTTTCGTATTTCTCTCTTGGTATGGGACAATATATTTCTCCAACTTGAATGCCCTCAACATGTTCAATTGAATTTAAACCATAAGCCCTATCATTCTTCTTTGGGAAATAGACAGTATGCTCTTTGTCATTAACATTAAAAGTCACCTTTCCTTGATTACAATTAATAACAGATCCCAAAGTATTAAGAAAATGTCTCCCAAGAATAATAGACATATTATCATCTTCAGGCATTTCAAGCACAACAAAATCAATTAACACAAGCAATTATGAGCCACTTGAACGGGTACATCCTCACATATACCAACAGGAATGTTAGTAGATTTATCAGCCATTTTCAAAGATATATTAGTTGGTATTAGTTTTTCCAGTTGAAGTCTCTTGTAGAGAGAGAAAGGCATAACACTAACTCCTGCTCCCAAATCACACAAAGAAGTTCTAAGATAACTATTTTTAATAGAGCAAGGTATAGTTGGAATCCCTGGGTCTCCAAGTTTCTTTGGAACTTTACCATTAAAGGAATAATTAGCAAGAAAAGTAGAAATTTCTTCATTAGGGATCTTCCTTTTATTCGAGACAATATCCTTCATATACTTTGAATAAGGAGGCAATTTAATAGCATCAGTCAAAGGTATTTGCAAGAATAAAGGTTTCATCCACTCCAAAAACTTATTATAGTGTTCATCTTCCTTTGACTTGTGTTTCTTATTAGGGAATGGCATAGGTTTTTGGACCCAAGGCTCTCTTTCACTACCATGTTTCTTGGAAAAAAAATCTTCTTTAGTGTATTTAGTATTCTTAGTGTGACTGTCAGGTTCTTCTTCAACTTTTTCTTTATCAGGAACATCATTTTATTCATTACCAATTTCAATTTCAGCATCAGAGATAGATATACTATTAGGATCTTTAGCAGGTTTAGAGGGTTCTACAATAATTTTATGTTTCTTCTTTCTTTTCTTCGGAGTAGTACCACTATTTTCAGCTTGTTGAGAATCCTTCTCAATTATTTTAGGATTCCCCTCAGGATATAGAGGATCCTGGGTAGCAGCACCACTTCTAGTTCTAATTTCATAAGCATGTTTTTCTTTAGCAGCGTTAACTAGCAAGTCTTTTTGTACTTTAATGAGCTGATCAATTTGAGTTTGAACCATTGAAAATGTTTAACAAGCATTTTAACATCATTAGAGGTTCTTTCCACAATATCTTTTAACTCAATAATAGCTCTAGAGTTTTCCATTAAATGATTTTGCACCCTTTTATTGAAATTATCTTGCTTAACAATAAAAACATCAAATTCTTCAAAGCATTGATCAGGAGGTTTAGAGTAAGGGATATCACCTTCATCAAAATGTTGTAGAGAATGTACCTCAATAGTGGATGAGTGGGCAATTGGCTTACATAATTCTTCTATAGGAGGTAAATTCTTGACATCTACAGCTTTAATTCCCTTCTCCTTAAGACATTTCTTAGCTTCCTTCATCACTTCATCATTTAGTTCAATAACTCCCCTCTTCTTAGATGTTGGTATAGGCGCAGGTATAGCTGGTTCAGGTATAGCTGGTTCAGGAGGAGTGGAGTCTTCATAATTCTTGCTTATTTTAGCCATTAATTCCTCAGCTTCCTTGGGAGTCCTATTCCTGAAAACACAACCAGCACAACTATCCAGGTATGTCCTAGATTCCTCAGTTAGTCCATTATAAAATATATCAAGAAGCTCGTTCTTAGGTAATGGACATCCAGCTTGTGCATGAATCAAAGAACAAAACCTTGCCCATGATTGAAGCAATATCTCTTTTTCTCCCTATTTAAAATCAAAAAGTTCCTGCAAAATAGCATCTCTAGCACTAGGAGGAAAATATTTTTGCAGGAAAGTACTAATCAAGCAATCAGGGCTATCAATAGATCCAGGAGGTAAATTATTAAACCAAGTTTTAGCTTCTCCTTTCAGTGAAAAGGGAAAATTTTAGCAACAAAGTAGGTGTGCATCCTAATATCATCAGAAAACAGGCCACTCATAGTAGAAAGCTCAGTCATATGTGCTACCGCACTTTCATTCTTAGTCCTACAAAAAGGTTCTTTCTCAATAATAGCTATATAAGATAGATCAAGAGAGAAATCATAATCCTTATCTTTAATGTTTATGGGAGATGCAGCAAACTTAGCATTAGGAGATAATTTGGGTTTTATAGTACGCCTCTCAAGGAGACTCTTAACATCACTCCTATCATGGGTGTTTTGACATTCTTTAATAAATTCATCGGTCATCTCAATATAACTGTCTTCAATATCATAGCTCTCTCTAGACTCAGGTCAACTAACAGGTGTAGTAGTGTCTTCATTAGGAGTTTCAGTATTTCCAGCTATAGTTCTAGCAATCGTAGCATCTAGGAAAGGACCAAATGAACCACTTTTATCAAGCACAGCAGAAGCAGCATCATAAGTATCAGAAGTTTTAGATTCAGCAGTAGTAGCAGTGTGTGTTGCATGTGTATGTGGTGGTGTAAGGAGCTTACACATAACAGATGGTGAATCAAGAGCAACAGAGGTGTTCAGAACCGTACATCTTCTTGTAGTGGATCGTAAAATAGGGACCTTGCCATCACGAGACTTACCAATGATGGAGGATGGCAGCGAACAATAGTGATTCCAAGTGAACTTGATAAATAAAGCTATGCTCCCCAGTAATGGCGCCAGAAAATAGTCTTGATGACCCACAAGTATAGGGGGTGTATCGCAGTATTTTCGAGGGAAGTGAAACCCAATTTATTAATTCGACCCAAGGGGAGCCAAAGAATATTTATAAGCCTTAACAACTGAGTTGTCAATTCAGCTGCACCTAGAAACAATCTTGCTCACAACAGTTTATCAGTAGCAATAGTTTTGTAATAGCAATAGCAAAGTAATGGTAGTAGTAAAACTAAAGGTAGTAGTAACAATTGTAGTAAACAGTACGATTAAAGCGCGGTAGGCATAGGGACGGATGGACGGGCATTGCATGGACAAGACAATTCATATGGCAATCAAGACATAGGGCATTTCCAGATAAATAAGATAAAGCATCCAAGTACTGAATAATCATAGGCATGTGTTCCATATATAGTCATACGTGCTCGCAATGAGAACTTGCACAACAGCTTTTGTCCTGCCAGCCCGTTTGTAGCGGGGCCTTAAGGGAACTACTGGCAATTAAGGTGCTCGTTTTAATAGAGCACCGGAGCAAAGCATTAACACGCTGTGAACACATGTGATCCTCACATCAAAGCCATTCTCTCCGGTTATCCCGATTGCTGTCACTTCGGGGCCTTTTGTTCCAGACAACAATATGTGTATACAACTTGCAGGTAAGACCATAAACAATACTATCATAATGAATCAATAACATGTTCCGATCTGAAATCAAGGCAATCGGGCCCTAGTGACAAGCATTAAGCATAACAAGTTGCAACAAAGTCAAAAAGCACTAATAATAGATACTATGCACCATGCCCTAACAATCTGATGCCATTACATGAACGATCTCATCCAATCCCTACCATCCCCATAGCCTACAGCGGGGGATTACTCACTCATAGATGGGGGAAACATGGATGGTCGATGGAGAAGCGATGGTGATGATGATGGCGATGATCTCCTCCCATTCCCCGTCCCAGCAGGGTGCCAGAACGGAGTTTCTGATTCCAAATCACGGAATCTGGTGGTGGCGGCGCAGCGAAACTCTTTCTGGAAAAACGTCGAACTCTCCTTGGTTTTTAGGTCAAGAGGCAACTTATAGGCAAAGAGGGAGGCCAGGGGGCAGCCGAGGTGGCCACACCACCCCCAGGCGCGGCCTGGCCTGGCCCGCGTGGCCAGGTGGTGTGGGCCCCTCGTGGCCCTACTCCGTCTTGTCTTCTGGCTCCATGAGTCTTCTGGTGAAATAGGATTTTTGGCATATTTTCCGGGATTTTTCCTGATAGTTGATTTTATGCACAAAAACTAGACACCAAGGTAATTCTGCTTAAAACAACGTCATTCTGTGTTAGTTGTATCGAAATCACACAAGTTTAGAGGAAAAACAACAGCAAAAGTGTTCGGGAAAGTAGATACGTTTTGGACGTATCAGCCATATAGTTATCGATGCCTATCTCTGAAAATTTATCTCGAGGTTCCAGAAGGTTTGATGACCAACTATATAGCGGGACCATTTTGATCTGGCCGTATAGTTGCGCCCATATAGCTTTGATATAGCATAAAGAAACCCTAATTGTCGATGCCACTGCAACTATACGGCGGGAACTACTTTTCCCGCCCGTATAGTTGCAGCCGTATAGTTTGACATGACCACTTAAACGCACTGGGGCGGTAGGGTTCTTCCTCCTCCTCACTTTTTCTCTCATATTCTCTCTCCAAACCCCTCAAAACCCACCTAGAATTCTTGATTCTTCGTGGATTTCGTTTGTTTGAGTTGGGGAATCAAAGGATCGGTATGTTTCTCTCCCTCTCCATGCTTTATTTTCAGAATTCCATGGTTGAAACTCTCACATTGATCTAGTGGATGAACTCAAGCATATTTTGTTTTTTCCCATTTTGATTTTCACGTTAGGATTAAATTTTTCCAGTTAGAATCATTCGTATATCATGTAGAAACTATATGCCTAAGGTTTCATGGTGAAATTTTTCAGTGCATCAAGATGAACAAAATTGGTAGCATTTTTCGCAAGAGCAAGCGCCAACATGGGAAGAGCTCGGGGCTCTGGGCCAAGCTCAACAGCAAGTTGGCCATGGTTTCATCAAGGAGGGTGATGCCCACACGTTGGGCCGATGATAGCTTTCTCAGCGTGGCAGGGTTGTGGGAGGACTTCGAGCTCATGTGTGAAAATGCAGGGCTATCACTACTCGCCTGCGTAGGCCACAATACCTACACCGAGCTCGCCTGTGAGTTCCTTGCCTCTTTCTACAATGACCACAAGGAGAAAGGTAATGCATGCACAATAAGCTTCACCATAAACCAGCAGCCATATGAAATAACTTTCCGACGATTTTGTGATGCTTTTGGCTTCCCTCACGATGGGGAGTCAACTGTTACAAATTTATATAGCGTCTCAAGTGGAGAAACTTGGGAGGTTATTTGTATTAACGGTGACAGGGACTTCTACTAGAAAAAGATGTCCACCATTCAGAACCCAACAATTTGCTACTTAGCCTTGTTCCTCACCAATACACTGTTGGGAAGAGGTGATACCGGTTCCATGGCCAATGCAGACATGGCCATGATCACCAAGGCACTCTTCCCCAATGCACCACAAATCCCCAATCTTGCGGCTCTATTCCTCCAGCACCTTCGCCACTAGAGCAATAAAAAGAAAGGTGACATTCACATTCATGGATTGGTAACCCACATTGCCCTAGCATTGAACATTAAATTACCTATTATGCAACCTGTTGATGACTCCAAACTTATGGATATCAAATATAAAACTGCTTGTGGTTCCCTCGATGTTTACCAAGCTGACAAGAGGCTGCGAGCATATCAGTTTGGTTATCTTGGTGATGCACAGGTTGAGCAGGTTTCGTTGCCCTGTCCACAATCCTTCCCGATTGTTGAAAAGGACAACTGGATCCTCACCAAGGATCGAGTGGTGGAGATCATGGCTGAATTCCAGCCTGATCAAGAAGAAGATGAAGAAGGAGAGCAGCAGGGTGAGCAGGAGCAGGAATACAACCCTTTTTGGGAGGGACAACATCAGCAACATGAGGGATCCTGGGACCCATGGCCCAATCAGCAGCAACAGGGGTTCAACAACGTCCCCTATCAAGATTTTCAGTAGCTCAACCAGCGTGTTGGGGAGATTTACCACACGCTAGAAGGAGTGAATGAGGATGTTAGTGCCTTAACTCAAAACTTCAGTCACTTCATGACCCACTTCCCCGACTACTACCAGCAGTATCCGTACCAGCCGCCGAATGATGGCAACAACTGAGCCTGGCAATAGCCTAATCTTGGGGGAGGTTTGAAAACCTCCAAACCTTGCATTCATATTTTTATTTCTTCCTTTGATTTATTTTAATTCTTCAAAATTGCATGTTTACTTTCAGTTTGCATTCCTAAACAAAAAACACAAACAATTAGTTGTAACCTTTATTGCAAATTTATTTCTTTGTTTCTCTCAGAGATTTCTCAATTTCAGGTGACTTGGCAATAGGGAAATATAGAGGGGGTTCGACTCAAGTACGAGAACAAAGCAAGCAAGAGGAGGTATCACATTCCTTTCATCGCCTTTTCTGCAAATTTAAATTGACCCTACAATTATTTACTCGTTTGCACTTGAGCCACTCCCTACTTATCTTGTTATCCTATAAATTATATTCCTTTGTCAGTGTCTCCTTTTTAGCTTTGAAATAATGAGAAATGAACTTTGTTAAAAATATTTCCGACATTTTTACAACAAGAAAAGGCATCCAAAATATGACTTGAGTCCATGTTTAGCCCAAAGGATTTGATTTTAGAACTACTCAACCCCATTTGAGCTTAATGTAGATAGGCTCGATAGCACCCTTGAATGAAATTGTATGATAAAATGGATGCTTCAAAGTAGTAGAGATTATGCCATTGCTTTTTCTAATAATTATAGTAAGATATTGCTTTTAAGAATGTCATTACAACACTGTCATGCTCCATGGGGAACTATTAACTCCGCTGGCCAACAAATGATCTAAATGTGCAAAACGACTTGATTTCGGCAATTGAGTTATGTAAGCGTCTGTAGCTGCAATGCTATGACAGGTAAAATTTTAGTCTCCTCGTGGTTTCACGTTCCAAGTGAAGTTGTAGTACTCCTCTGATCCACTATTGCTCAACGGTTATCTATTGGCATGGTCATGAGTGCATAACACATTCCCAATTAACATGTTAAAAACAATGGCATGATTTCTCTATGAAAGGGCTGACGTTTTTGAAAAACAAGGAAAGGAAAAAGGTGCTTTGAGAGTCTTGAAGTTTTGACATGGGAATAAATGAGTTGTTCTTAAATTGAGTGTTTTTTGGTGTCAACTTGAGTACTCTCAATTGATTAAAGAAACAAGAGCAAAAACTTTTAATCTCTCAACAAAAAGAGACACCAAAACAATTTATTTCACCTTCTTAGCTAAACTTTTGACACTTGCTCGGGCATATGATTTATTTGCTAGCAAGATATACATGGTTAGGAAGTGGACTCAGTGCAATCTTGTGAATACTTGTATGATCATGTTTAAGATTGCAGGAATTGTGAAGAAAAGAATTTGACACCAATTCAAGCTTGTAAGTTTTTTTTAAGTCTCCAATCTCCGCTATTCTTCCTTATTTTCTTGTCACTCGAGCGCGAGAAACATCTAATCTCGGGGGAGTTGATAGCTGTGAGATTCAACATATTTTTCATGGTTTTTATTGATGGTTTTCTTCTGGATTTGGTCGTTTTCTAGCTTTACCTAATGCTAATACTTCGGTAGCAAAGAAAACTTGGTTTTTAGTGTGTGTTTCAGGTTCTGAACATCAATAGAAGGTTTTGACAAGAGAAACACAATATTCAGTCGAAAACAAGAAAGTATCTTTTCAGAAGCAATCAAGGGAGGCATACAGGAGCTTTAACGAGCAACTATATGGAAGGAATATTTTTCCCGCCGTATAGTTGTCGCCGCCTCCGTTTTGTCAAAAGGGACAACTTTCATGAAGAGAAGGGGACGAAATCATAACGCAACAGCCGCCATCCCATCTAGAGAGGATAAAGAAGAGACCCAGAGAAGAAGGGATAGACATTCTTCATCTTGCTCCACAATTTTCGACCTCCTAGCCATCACACCATCATAGACATTACTTGTACTTGAGAGAGAGATCTTCACTTTACAAGATTAGGGTTTGAGATTGTTTCTTCCTATCTTTAATTGTGTTTGATTACTTTTTTATTCTTATTGTGGATCTCCATGGTAATATCGAGAAGAACTCCCTTTATTTAATTATATCGATGATGCTTTCTTTTCTCATGTGTGAGTAAGTTCCTTGGGCGTGGGAGATGTAAGGGATTGGTCAGATGTGATGTGCCTCCATATATTTTCCATTAGTTTGTGATTGATTCTAATTACTATATTATGTGTGCTTGACTATCTGTGGGATTCCTAATGCTTGTTGTCCAATTAAGGGCCTAGACAACATGAATCTTTGTTCTACTAGATAGGATCTTGTTTTCTAGTAGACCGGCAACCCCCGAGTGACACGGGGATATCAATGGGATACTAATTTGACTCGAGGATCACGACGAACCACTGTGATTATTGCATTAGTCCGATCCAAGGAGCTTAATTGCTAAGCAACCTAAAGGATCTTAATCGTCTAGTGACTAACGATGGTTTTGGTAATAGATTAGTAGGATTATTGAAGTTGGGATGAAATCTACCAAGAGGAGTTCCGGCTAATTATGGGTTTCTTTCCTACACATATACTTATAAGATTATAATTGTTACACTTATCATTCATCCACCTGGCACAGTCACTATCACCATGAATTGTATCTCCCCGCGCCTTCTTTGTCCTCTACAGAAAAACCACAAACAATTGAATTGTTCTTTACTTTTATGCTTTTTATTCCTGAAGTTTACATTTTAGTTTATTTAAATACATCCAGTTTAATCCAAATTTCATTCTTATTTCCACACTTGCATTCAATTCACTCGAAGTCTTGTGACAACTTTGAGTGTGACAGAGACTTCATTCATAACCACTTACCTTTGGGCTCCCTTTGGGATCGATATCTATACTTCAAAACTAGCTATAATGATCTGTGCACTTGCATACATTAAGCCACACAAAGTCCGGGTTAGGACCAAACCTTTCACGGCAGCAGATTTTTTGGCACCAGCTATTGCCGCAGCAGGACTCACATGCAATGTAAATTGCTTATCCGGAGTCGTACAAGGAGCATTATTGGTCTTCTTCATCATTGCGGGAACCAAGATTTGCTTGGTTGCAGCTTCAACTTTCTTTTGTGGTGCCTTAGTCAGCTGGGCTGGCTTATTTAAGTTGGTTGTTGAGTTCACCTATAGCTACAATGCTGCTTGTTGAGGTTGTGGTTGCTGAGTTTAATGGGGATGTTACTGCTGGGTTTCAGATAGCACTGGCACTTTCTCCTGTTGTTGAGGCTAAGTAGGCACTAGCACTTCTGGAACCTCGGTAGTTATTGTCTCAGCGCCTATGTTGCTGGCACCAGAATATCCAGTCCCTATGTGCCGAGGTATCATCTCTCGGATCTGGCATAGCTTCGTCATCTGGGCACCACTTCCCCCTCCAATGTTGTTTTCTCCCTTCGGCTGGGACAGATTGGCATTTGGTGCTGTAGGAGTACTTGCTCGAGCTGGCTAGGGACTCGAGTATCGATAGGAGAAGGAGATGGTGGCACAGGAATTCGAGAAGCAATGCTGGAGGCAGTCTAGGGGGCATCCAAGGCAGGACTGCGATAAGATGAAGATAAGAGATAGTCAGATAAAGGGAAAGAAAGAGAGAAACAAGAAATACAGAAACACAGATATATGTTGGCAGAGGAGGATTACCAAGAACCAACAAGTTGCTCTTTCTGGTACTTTTTGACTCCATACCTACGCCTCTTCGCGGGTTTCGATGGTTCAGATTGTTTGGCCGCGGCCGCGGCATGCTTCTTGATCGTAGCCTGACCTCCCACGGTAACAGGGGCACGTCGTGCACCTGACCAGCCGGGTCAGCTGATGTAGATTGCAACGGATAGGTGAATGCGACTGGCATATGATCATATACCTCTAAAATGTGACAATCATCATCATCACCCGGCCATTCCCTTAACGGTCCAAATACTGGAGTCTAACCCCGGAATGGATCAGAGCCAGCCTCGGGGATGGGCATGAACTCCTCAGAGTCCGGGTCTTCCGAATCAGAGGTTCTCGGTCTTTGCCCAGCTACTAGGGGGTTTCTTGGCATCCTCGGCAATTTGTAGAGTGAACTTCTATAACACCCTCGCCTGATAAGGCTGAGTTCTTATGTATAGTGCTAATCCATGGATCGGTTGACTAGCATACACAATACAAAATGATACCAAATATAACTGTGCATCATAAATGCAACGAATATGATACAAAATTTACATTGTATTACAGCGGAAAACATGACAAGGTAGATCTCCATCCTTCAAATTTGCCACAGGCGGATAATTGTTGAGTGGAGTCTCGCGACCTATGAACGATCACTTGGAAATAGAATAACCTGCAACATGAAAGGTTGCAACCACGAATGGCCAATACTTTGAATGTATTGGCAAGTAGGACTAGTATGTGGATGTATAATGGAACCTATCAATTACATGAATATTTGACTAAGTGGAGTTTCAGGCTCATTTGCGTAAAAGCGACATAACTTTTCCCTACTTTTGAAATACTTTTATTTCTTTAAAACAATTCTCCTAAACAAGACAGTTTAGCTTTGTATGCTCCTAAACCCTTGTTCACCCATCAAGTTTTAATAATTGAGAAATTGGAATGAGTGAGATCTTTCAAACAGTTCTAGGCCTAGTTTCTCATAGTTGTCCATAACCAGGGATACGGCTAAGTACTTAGATTATAACACTCTGGAGAGGTTCGTACACTTTACTTGCATGACCCAGTCAACCCGCTCATACCACTACACTCATTTTTTGCCATGGTAGGGAGAAAACCAAGACAAAACATTTCAGAAGCAGAATCCCGAGCCCTCGGGACAGACCCATACCAACCTACATCCCCTATATCTGCTAGTCACGTCGGGTCAGGTTCCTACAAACTAGTTAGTCAAGACATATAATGACATGCAGTTGTACTAGAAGCTATTACATAAGAAACCTGTCCAATCTCGGTGTCCTTGGTGCCTTTCCGCATTGAAACCACCAAAAAATATTAATCCCATCACACCCAGGAGGTTCATTGCTTTCTAGTTGTTTTCATTATAGCAAAACACATCTTTCCATAATAGAATCAATCATAAATTCCCATTGCGCATCTAATAAGCATGGCTAAGCAACTACAATACGATGTCTCAAAGGAAATAAAGTAATGGAAATATGGCAATCATGCCTGGGTGTCATAGCATAGCATAGTGGTAAAACAAAATCCTACACATGCATCACTACTGAAAAATCATACAACATGCATAGGAAAAATATGATCCAGAATTTACATTATATTACAGCGGAAAGCATTACAAGGTAGATCTCCATCCTTCAAATTTGCCACAGGCGGATAATTGTTGAGTGGAGTCTCGCGACCTATGAACGATCAATTGGAAATAGAATAACCTGCAACATGAAAGGTTGCAACCACAAATGGCCAATACTTTGAATCTATTGGCAAGTAGGACTAGTATGTGGATGTATAATGGAACCTATCAATTACATGCATATTTGGCTAAGTGGAGTTTCAGGCTCATTTGCGTAAAAGCGACATAACTTTTCCCTACTTTTGAAATACTTTTATTTCTTTAAAACAATTCTCCTAAGGACATACTAGCATAAACCCATGTAGAAACAAGACAGTTTATCTTTGTATACTCCTAAACCCTTCTTCACCCATCAAGTTTTATTAATTGACAAATTGGAATGAGTGAGATCTTCCAAATAGTTCCATGCCTAGTTGCTCATAGTTGTCCATGACCGGGGACATGGCTAAGTACTTCGATTAGAACACGCTCGAGAGGTTTGTACACTTTACCCGCATGACGAAATCAACCCGCTCGTACCACTACACTCATTTTTAGCCACAGTAGGGAGAATACCATGTAACACCCGAAATCTTCTAATTAAGATTATCAAGTTCTAATCACCCAATTTAGGGTTAAAAAACGTTCATTAAGAAAAATGGATATGAATGCATGTGTGTTTGCATTAGTATAGAATTGAGTGTATATGTCATGCTTGATTGTTTTAAATGATGTAAAATGGTTTAAGGATAAATACCACATCATCTAGGCCAATAACAAACAAACCAAAAAGAAAAATAAATCAAATATGAATAAATAAACCAAATGGTCATTTTGACAAAACTAAACCACTAGTCCACTTTAGGCGTTCCTAGAGAAGAATTTCTAACAGAAGTAATTCCATTTCCTTTCACCCCTTGCTATACTAAGTAAAAATGAAGCAAGGCCCACTTTACCCTTCAACAGAATCAAAGTCCAAATCAATTTAAATGACAATCCAATTTTGAATCAAGTGTATGTGTTAAGATCCACAGTTTACAAAAAAACCACCCAAATCAATTCCACTTGACAATACCAAGAAATCCTGGACACTCAAGCATGAGACAAGCAACCCCACTAAAATTCACCCAAAAATTTGAATTTGAAATTCTTTCGGCCATTTCATCGAACACTTGGCATGCACAAAAAAATCATCTACCTAACTTCACTGTGTGTGCAGTAATCCTTGACCAATTCGGTCCCTCTCCACTCCCCTTGTCCCCCTGGTGTCAAGCAGCAGTAGACCAGCACCCCCCTTCACCGTGTGCACACTGGAGCACCGCCCACAAATGGTCACCGTCGGTCGACCAAGGCTAGCTCGCTAGAGACAGCCCCGCGCCCAACTAGGATGTCTAGGAGCATCACCGTAGCCTACCACCACCCCCTGTCCAGCCCACGATCGCAACCCGGACGTGGACCATCCTAGCACCGCCGCGCTCTACGCCATTGCGCCATGTCTAGAGTGCGCCAGTGCGTCGTGCCCGACTAGCTCACCCAGCTTGCGCCTTGCCCTCATCGCGCATGTGCAGGCTCGCCATGATCACGCCAACCCAGCAGACACCCTCGCTCGCCTCCCCATGACCCATAGCTCCCGCGCGCCATCGAGAACGCTGGCTGTCCCGCAGGGAGCATCGCACGCGCGAGACTAAACTAGACCACCCCGTGCCGCACCCTTACTTCTGTGAAATCCTCCAGGGAGCACCGCACTGTCCTACACCCCCGTCCATGCCTTTAGGTCGATGTACCATCCTCGCCGGAGGCGCCAACCCATCCTGCTCGGTCGCCTCGTCGGTGTATAAATAGAGGGCCTCTCCACCCCCAATTCTCCACACCACCTCACTCCCCACTCCTCACAGCCACTCCCCCACTTCTCCCCAGAGCAAGGCAAGCACCACCGCGTCGGAATTTCACCAGAGTCCGCCGCTTCTGGAGGAGAAGGGCGCCAGCGATTCCGACTACCCCAAGCCCTGTCGTGACCGTGCCTCGCCTAGCCATCGTCTACCACGTTGATTGCCCCCATCGCCGACCCTAGATGGAGCCCAGGTGATCCCGCGAGACCCCCACCGCCATGCTAGGTCATTTTCCTCGCCGGAGCTGTTCGTCGTCGATGACGACCCTCAGCCGTTGATCTTACTTCTAATCGTAGGGCTCAGGTTAAATGATATCTCTTCGCATAGTTAGTCTTGCTGACGAGTGGACCCCTCTATCAGCCGGGCGATGCGTTGTGCTGTGCAGTTGGGCCGGCCCGTTTATGTCATGATCTCACCCGATACTGTTAAGGTGCAAATCCCTGTGTTTATAGTGCTAGTCCTTGGATCGAATAGCTAGCAGCCACAATTTAAGATGTAATATCAAGAAACAAAGGTCATATTACATCGCATATCCAGGAATAAAACTAGTTCATTACAACATACATAGCTCATATGGCTATTTCATTACACAGCAGCAGATATAACTATAAAGCATGGAGTCCTTCATCTTCATGTGCCATAGGCAAACATGTTGGGTGCAGACTCATAATCCCTACTCATCAAACTTCACTATCATCAAATAATCCTGCAACATGATAAGTTACAGCCACAAGGGTCAATACATTTTGAATTGTATTGGCAAGTGTCACTAGTATGTGGATGTAAAGTGGGAGCTATTACTACATGCATATCTGGCCAGGTAGAGCTTTGGCTAGTTTGCATCAAGAAAGTTTTTTCCCTATCTTTTTATAAATAGTTTGCAACACTTATTCTCAACTAAGTTACACTGGATACCGTCCAGGTAATATGTCCAATCACAACATACTGGTACTACTGATAGAAATCAGTGAACCTAGGTTCCATTGATAGAAATCAATGAACCAACAACCCTTATTCACCCATCAAGTTTTAACTTAGGAAATTAGAATCATGAGATTCTTGATTCTGCTTCTTTGTCTTGAGGCTCAGAAGTTGTCCGTAACCGGGGACATGGCTAAGTACTAAGTTTTACCCTCTCGAGAGGTGGTGCACTTTCCCCACAAGACTCGACATTCATCGAGACGAGACTTTTCAGAAGCAATCCCTCAGACCACCACGGACGCGTTCCATCCTATCATCACTACCACCCTCTGTCCGTCTGGCTGAGTTCTCGCAACTTAGTCGGTCAAGGCAGAGCCCATATGCCATGTGGCTGCACTGGAAGCTTCGTGGCAAGAACGTCTCCAATCTCTTTGTTCCTCGGTGGCCGTCCACAAGTCGATACACCAGCCAACCATAGATATGGCCCCTGAGTAACCACTCAACATAATCCAAGCAAGTCCCATTTCCACCCAAGTGTTATAGAAAACATATATTTTCCAATACTCCATATAATCATAACATGATATTCCACCCCAAAAACTATAGCAGGGCTAAGCATTTCTAATCTTATGATGTTTCACCCACCAAGTAGAAACTACCATTCCACTAAGTATAATGAAAACAATTGGACTTGATGATAGTGCCACTTGCCTTGGTAGTAGAATATTTATGTACTCTTCTTGAACTTTCAAAGATTACACTCCTCAAAGTCTACAACAATACAATCAAGCAAAAAGCACAATCTCAAAACTAGCATCACAAAACAACACATGAATACAACAAAATACATGCAAGCATACAAAAAAATATTTTATTGAACAAGTTGTTACAACAAGTTTCTGAACACTACTAAGTGATTTCTGAACATTTAATATTTGCAAGATTACAAATCCAACCGTTTGTGCAATTATAACAATTAGCAATATTTTCTAACACTTGGAAAGGCCATTCTCACTAAATAACTATCACAGTATTATTTATACTAAACTAAATTTATATTTTTGTCTTACTGGACAGAGGGTTCAATTTTCAACTAGAGCAAAAAGATTCACCCAAAAATAAACCATAGAACAATTTTTATAGCCAATTTACTCTACAAATAGTTCTGTATAAAACGTGATTTTAACCGACTCAAAAATACCTAATTATTGCTCTACTGTGTTCTACTCATTTTTTTAAATCCATAGGCATATTATTTGCTAAATTTGAATAAGCAGAACTTAATCTATGAATTTTTGAAGTTTGTAGGTTCATATGTCTAAAAATCCGAGAATACAAGTAGACATGACACTTGGCAGATTTCTATTGGAGGATACCCCTTCGGTAAGTGATATTTTGATGGCCCTTAGATGAAGATCAAACGGATCAGGTTAGCTCACCAGAAAATCTCGCCGGAAAGATCGCCGGAATGGCGGGCACGTACTTGGCGTTGCCGTTCTCGTCGCTAGGAACGTATCCGGAGTCGAAGAAGACGTGGACGGCGTAGAGGACGTCGAGGCGGTACTCATGGACATGACGGAGAGCTTGCTGGTCTTCGAAGACAGCGCCAATCCACGGTTGGAGCCGCGGTGGCGTCGGATGGCTCGACCAACGGAAACAAAATGTCGTCCCACCATGTCCTAGAGGTAGGCAATGATGAGGAGAGTATTCTGGTTCGAGGAATTGACAAGTTTCCCACCGTGGACGACAAGATCTGACGATGAACTCCGGGTTTTAGCTTATCTTGGCATCGCTGGTATGGATCATAGAGACATCCTCTCGAGAAAGTTTAGGAACGAAAATGAAGGAGGAGAACTAGAGGTACGCGCTGCTTCTCTCGGTTCGTGTTGATATGCTCTAGGGAGGGAGATCGGGAGACGTATGCCGACCGGTGGTATTCGGTTCACGACGTCGTTTCGGAGAAATTAAGTTAGCAAAGTGGGAAGTTAATTGCCTGAACGAGTTGTCCATTAAATTTCCAACAAGTTTCGTGTTGATTACGAGTGAAGAGATCCACTAGAATTGATGGGAGAGGGAGTAGAAGAGGTACAGTGGCCATGGCTCTAACATTAGTACGTGAACACACGAGGAAGAAGAAGAGTATCGATCGACTCGGTCCGGCTGGTCAAGTTGGGCCAAGAATTTCAGCCCAAGAGAAATAAAAGGTAAGAAAAAAAATAGAGAGATGAGGTTGAGTTGGTGAGCTGGCTTGGGAGGGAATTAGGCCGTGGCCGGCTGGATCGGCTCTTTTTTTTGTTTTTCTTTTTCTTTTTATATTTTCTTTAATAACTTTTGATTTAGACCTCTAAATGGATCCATTCAAATTTCCAAAAAATTGTAAAATCAACATAGGATATTATCTATCTTATTTATTATCCAACTCAAACAATATCATTTATAAATATTTACTTTGGCCTATATGGTTCTTTTTTTTACTTAGTTACTTTCTTTCATATCTTTTTATTTAAAACTCCAAAAAGGGTCAAACCAATTTACAAAAGTTTTATAAAATAATCCTTTACCATTATATGTGATTTAAATATACTTTTGTTCCATTTAGACATGGATTTTAGATATGGCTTATCTTGGCTTTGCAATATAATCCCATTTCTTTTCCTCTTTACCAAATAAATTATATATGTTGATTTATAGTTTAAAAAACAAAAAGGTGATTATCATTTGTATAATTATATTTAATAATTATCTTTATAAACCATTTAAGAATATTTTTATTTCATTTAGTTATTGATTTTTGGTAGGTGGTTTATTGGCCTTGGAATTTTCTTATTTCTTTTCCTTTCTTACATAAACCCTATGTTTTTATCTATGGCTCCAAATAGGGTGAAACCAATTTCTATGGTTTTGTAATTTTGTTATTTTTCCTTATAGATCATTTAGGAATTCTCTTGCTTAATTTTTATATGGGACAAAGCCATAGTCTTGTATTGAACTTGATGGTTATTTCTCTTATTAGTGTTTAGGTTTAGGGTCTATCCTTTTTCTTCAGGGGTTGACAAGATACATGTCATGGATGATTGAATTTTATCTTTGGATAATTTGTTTGTCACTTCCTCAATCAAAATTCTTTTTGTTTAAGTAAGGTTTTGATATTTCCATTAGAGGAATCAAAAGTTTCTTTTCCCCCAAAGTTTCATCTTTTATTTACTTTGTTTATTCGATTTTTCACATTTCAAAATTTGGAAAATTTTGGGATGTGACAGTTTAGCTTTCCCGCGCAACCTAGGGAATTCCTATATGGATTTTTCAATTTAGTTGAAATCCTATTCTATCCCTAGATTCAAAAATCAATTCAGAGAGTTTCAATTAACCAAATTGCATGTTTCCAATTTTCTTGGAAAGATAATTAAATTATTTATCCAAGCCCGTTGGATTTAAATCATTTTGAGTTAGAGATAATCTTTAGCAAAAATAACAAGACAGAGACTTTTGCAACTTCAAACATTTTTCAAAAATCAACCATAATAGCTTTTGAGTTGATTCCAACTCTCAAAAATCACATTTGACAATATCTATCTGTATATGTAAAAATATTTAGGTTTGCATGCAGTGACATTGGACTAGTACCAAAAGAATGCAGTGACATTTCTAGTCACTTTAAATCTATTAAATAATAGTCTTAAACTTTATAAATTATGACCAACCCTTTAAATCACATTCCCACGTATTATAATATGTGGTGATGACATGTGTCAGCATGATCACATATTCTAATTGGAGAATATTAAATCTTAATTAATTTCAATGAGTAGATATTACTTTTCTCAAATAAACTAAATAAAACTAGTTCTTTAATTCATGTGAGTATTGTGATGTTACTAGATCATCAAGTGTGAGCCTTAGTGTGCTAAATAGAATTAGTTAAGTATTGTTTGGTGATTGTGTACCCCGTATTTATTTATAGACGATAGTACCGACCAAGGATACGAGGAGGAGGAGTTCTACCCTGAAGAAGACGAAGAAAACTTCAATCACTACACCAATCAAGGCAAGCTAACACTTGCAAGTTTCTTAACTATGCAAGATATTATTTGCAAGCTAGAACTAAGCAAGTTAACACTTTCCCCCTTGATAACTTAAGAAAATGCATTAGTCATGCTTTGGTTATATACTTTTGATTATACCAATACCAAGTTTTACTTGCAAGCTTTACTCTTTACTTTACCAAAGTTCTTTACTTTTAGTTAATGCTTTGTTAGGATTTGGAAAGTGGTATAGATAGCATAAAGAGTATAAAACTAGGCCTAACTAGATGTCATTCTATGGCATGAGATTGAGATTAGCATCCCTCATTAGTGAACACTCTTAACCTTAGTGGCTAGTGCTAAGCATAAAACTAGATCACTTTAGATGGGAATACTTGGTGAAAATGATTATGAAAACCTTGGAATGATGAGTCATTCTATTGAAATGTTTTGACATGTGTTGAGAAACACAAATCAATTTTTGATGATGAAAATGTTGAGGCATGAGCCTTAGCCCTTTATAAAAAACTAATGGTTGGGTTCAGATGCGATACCATTCCAATTTTACTGTACAACCACAATACCTGAATTGGTTAAGGCTTAGTCAGAAGTTTATATGCCTTAGTATGGGTTCCCTCACGGGAGAGGTTTGAGCTGAGGCTACCTCTTGATGATGTCCACCTATGCAGTGCCCAGGATGGCAGATGGCCATGGCTGGGAGGCCAAGCTCATAAGGAAGGTGCCTATACTAGAGTGTGTAATTGAAAGGTTATGATTGATTATCCGCATACTAATTATGATGATTCAGGGTTATCCCTGACGGATGTATTGAATTTTGTGGTAAAGTGGACCACCTCTGCAGAGTGTCAAACTATTCGAATAGCCGCGTCCGCGGTCATGGACAGTTGGAGTGGCCATAGGGTTCCGTCGTCAGATGTTTTCCAAAATGACTTGTGAAGTGAACTATGATTTTGACTTAACCACTACAGGGTTGTGAGTATGAAAACTAGGTTCCCCACTTAAAGTGATTTAGAACTTTTACTTAGTTTTTTTACTTCTAAACTCAGTTTAAATAAATCTGGCTTTTTGCAAATAAACTTAGAGCTTAGGATTCCTACTAGAACTACCTTACTTGTTAGTGATAGTTTGCGAGTACTTAAAGAGTACTGATGGCTTGCCCCTGGCTATTTCCATGGCCAGACTATGAGGAAGACTATCAGGAAGATGGACAGCAGGACGGCTATGACAACTAGGATCATCTCCCATCGTCAGCATTGCCTGTGACACTAAAGATGGAGCCCACTGCTACACTTATTATTCCGCTGCTTGTTTGTATTGAGACTGGATCATGAGATCCTTTAATTGTGTAAGACCTTATTATGGTTTGTAATGGATGATGTACTGTGATATCCAATGCGTGATGTCTCGCAAAAATGGTAATTCTGGGATTGCGATGTATGGCATAACAGGCATCTGGGATTAAAAATCCGGGTGTTGACAAGTTGGTATCAGAGCCATTCTGACCATAGGAGACCCTAGTTAGAATGGACTTCTGAAAAAAAGCTTAGTTTTAAAACCAAAGAAGTAAGTATTTATGAAAACATATTCCCATTCTTATCCTTGATTCTTTCAAAAAAAATTCCACAAAAATTCTTACATTACTACATAAAAAATTGACACACTTGATCACCTCACTAACTTACTCATCCTAAATTCTTATAGATGGAAGTATAGTGTTGCAAGTTGACGAGGGTTTAACTCATCAATGCCCATTGTTATGGACTTGGGTTTTGGAGAAGGAGGGAGCGCTGGAAATCTCGGTACGGCTAGCTAACAAGCACACAGGGACGCAAGGTTTACCCAGGTTCAGGCCTCATAGAGGACCCTACTCCTGCTTGTCTGCTCTTGATTGATGATGATCTGAAGGATTACAATATCGCCGATGGCGGTGTATGCGCAGATTGGATCTAGCGTATGGGAGATCGTAGATCTATCTATTGGGGGAGTCGTGATGTCTAGATCTATTGTGGTGTAGCGTGTCTTAGGTTGTGTCCTCCTCGTTGGACCCTCCTAGCCTTTATATATGGGGAGGCTAGGTCTCAGGTACCAATACGAGTTGGTTACAAAAAGATTACAACTCTAGTCTTGAGCTTTCCTTGTCTTGTACGTTGGGAGTCCGTGTCCATATGGGTTCATACCAGTCGAACCGTCATAGGTGTCATGGACCTTGGCAATTTGTCGAGTGCGCCTTCCGTCGAGCCGCACCAGGTAGGCTGTAGTTGAGTGCCTATTGGGCATACCCATGTCAGTAGCCCCCGAGTGTCCATGCGAATCGTAGATTCGGATGGATACTCAGAAGTCTTGATCTTCGTATTAGGATGTCGGAGTCAACAATTGTGTCGAGTGTGAAGCAGTTGCCCAGAAATTCATCGGGTCAGTCGAATTTATAGTAGCTCGTAGGGATGATGGTAAACATGCCTGGTGCGCTCGATGGATCGGGACCAGTTAATTGCTCTAGGGCAAAAACAACGCTACCTACTCAAACTCGAGTCCCCGGACTCGAATTCGGAAATTGCTGGCGTAATTCGACTCATGCCACGGAGGTCTTATAGAGTTCGAATCCCAGTGTATAAGTGTGAGCACTCGACGCGTCCGTCAAGGCATATTCATCGTACCTGCACGCACGGATATATCTCTGGTAGTGTGCAGCAGATGCGTTGGCAGGCCTTATTTAGGTCTTATCTTTACGTTGTAAGCGCGGCATCCGAATTTTTTGTCATCGCGGAGATGATTCGGGTGGCCCAGGAGACGTAATCTCTTTGTAGAGAAAATATGAGGCGGAGTCGCCATAGCCTTCGAGTGTGGATGTTATCGACACACAGTATGATGTACGAGGAAGAAAATAATCATAGGGTGCACGGCCAGCGCTCCCTATGGGAGTAGCCCCCGAGTGCCTGGTTGAGTCGCAGACTCAAGCACGGACTAAATAACTTGTGCGACTGCTGTCGTCTTTTGTTGCTTGTTTCAGTCGAAGATTTAGGCAGGGACTAAATAACTTTTGCGACTACTGTCGTCTTTTGTTGCTTGTTTCAGTCAAAGATTTAGGCAGGGACTAAATAACTTTTGCGACTGCTGTCGTCTTTTGTTGCTTGTTTCAGTCGAAGATTCAGGCAGGGACTAAATAACTTTTGCGACTGCTGTGATCTTTTGTTGCTTGTTTCAGTCGAATATGCTTTCAGCGCTCCCTATGGGAGTAACCCGAAGTCCACAATCGAATCGTAGATTCGAGTGAAGGGTTTTCATGATGCTTGGATATTTCCACAAATTTCTTCGGGTGCGCGGCCAGCACTCCCTATGGGAGTAGCCCCTGAGTCCTTAGTCGAATCGTGGATTCGAGTGAGGACTCAGAGCGTGTCACTCGAGGATCTTGTATATGCGCCACCAGCACTCCAGTTTGGTGTAGCCCCCGAGTGTCTGGTGGAGTCGCAGACTCGGGCAGCGACTCGAGTCTTGTATCTTTGTAGATGTAGTCGCCAATCATGCGAGAAGAAAACATGGGTGAGTCGACGATGCAGATGGAGTCGATGCAGTCACTTTTGTCGGGTGCGTGGCCAACGTCGCATGTGTGTAGCATCCAGCGATGCAACCATCCCCGGAGGGACTCGACTCGGGTCTTGAGTGTATGTCATAGCCAGTTGTTTTGTCGACTCCTATTGGAGGACCCGATAGAATAGCTCGACGCAGTCACATCCTTGTAAGCTGCATAAAACATTAAAAATTGTGAAGTACTTGTATCTTGTAAAGAATATCTGCATGTTGGTTTGTAAAGTAAAATTTGGGTGCCAATCGAGTCAACAGTTTTGCACGATATGCTAGCCCTTTTCGTTAGCCTGATTACCCTTAGTCTCAGTTCCTTGCCGAGGCACTCAGAGTTCAAGGATTCGACGATCGGGCAGAATCAGCTACTCGGGCTATCACGTATGAGGTGCTCGAGTGCGTGGAGTCGATGGCACATTAGGTTACTCGAAGAGGGCGCAGCCCCCGAGTGTTTTGAGTGCGAGTTAAAAGAAATCAGCTCTAAGTAGAGAGAAAACTTAGCTTTATTAGTAGTTGCCATGGTGAACGAGTCGCAAGATCCGATGCGACCGATGGATCACGGGAGTCGAAGATAGTAGCGGCTTGCGGTCGCGGAAGTCGAGGGAGCCCTCGAGTCACCCGATCTGAAGAACGCATCAGGTCGTTGAAGTTGAAGACTGCGGCGGGTCGTCGCAGTCGAAGTACGCGGTGGGTCGCCGTAGAGGAGGGAGCCCCCGAGTCGCTAGATCTGAAGATCGCAGCGGGTCTCCGGAGTCGAAGATCGCACCGGGTCACCGATGCCGAAGGCGGTAATGGGCCTCATGGCGGAGTCGAAGACACAGCAGGTTGGCGAAGTCGAAGACCGCAGCGCGTCGCCGCAGCCGAAGACCCTAGCAGGTCGCATGATGGAGTCGAAGACTCAGTAGGTCGGCAGAGTCGAAGACCGCAGCGCGTCGCCGCAGCCAAAGACCGCAGCAAGTTGTGTGATGGAGTCGAAAACTCAATAGGCCGGCGGAGTCGAAGACCGCAGCGCGTCACCGCAGCCGAAGATCATAGCAAGTTGCGTGATGGAGTCAAAAACTCAATAGGTCAGCGGAGTCGAAGGAGCCCCCGAGTCGGTGGAGCCGAAGATCGCAGCGGGTCTCCGGAGTCGAAGACCACATGGGTCACCGAAGTGGAGGGAGCCCCCGAGCCCCCGCCTCGATGGAGTCGAAGATCGTAGCGAATCACTAGAATTGGCGTGGCAGCTAGTCACGCGGCGGACGTAGTCGACGCGGCGGATCGGAGTCGCGTGGTGATGAGGAATTGCCGTATATGAAGACTGTAACGGGCCACAACAGTCGAAGACCGTATCGGGTCACCTCACCCGAAGACCGCAGCTGAAGACCGCAGTGACTCGCGTGGTGATGACAAATTTCCGCATCCGAAGACCGCAGCAAGTCGCATGATGGAGTCAAAGACTCAGTAGGTCGACGAAGTCGAAGACTCAGCGGGTCGCCGCCGCCGATGGCGGCCACGGGTCGCGGTTGCGGAAGCCGATGCGGCCGGTAGGTCAGACGGAGTTGATGTGTTGGAGGGGAGTCGATGTGACGGCGAATGGCGTGGTGGACGAGTAGTCATGCGGTGGACGTGTGATCGAAGTCGACGGAGTCGCACGACAGACAGAGTCGACGTGGCGGACGTGTACTCAACGCGGCGGACAAGGGTCGACAAGGCGGAGTTGGTGCAGCAGTGATGAAGTAGAAGCCCTGAATTTCTTCTTTTGCTTTTGTTTTTCAGGAATCTGCGTCTTGGTCTTGATCTAGCAATAAAACTTGTAGGTCTTTTTTTCCTTCTTCTTTGTCTTTTGATTGAATCACGTGAAGTAGTACGTAGTACTTGACCTTATTATTTGAATAACCTGCCCTGCAACGTAGTAGTTGATTCGGATGTTGCTTTCCTTTTACAGTTCAGACCGGTCTGTCGTGTCCAAGTCTCAATCAACTGAGTTTTGCAAAAACACAAGCAGCCTGGTGACGACGTCCAATATTAGTACGACTCGGTGCCGTGAGTTGCTGGATCACAGAGAAGCTTTTGACGCGACTGCCAATTGACGTGGCTTCCGTTCTCATGATAACGTGATTTTGCACAAAGCGACTTGAAAGGCGATGCTACTACCCTGCGGACAGTTGAATTGCGAACTTTATGACTATGTTGGCGAATAATGCGACATGACCCCATCGTTGATGGAGTCGAAGGCCGGGTACGCGACCGACAAGCAGATGGCGAAGTCGAAATATTTTTCGAGTTGTCCACGCAGCCCAATAACTCGCCAATCTCTTATATTGCTATCTTTTGGTCATACGCGTATGTGCATACGAGCTTGCTCTAGCTAGCAATTTGATCAATTCCTTTTCCTTTTTTATGCTTGGTCTGGTCCGCGTGAGTACGTGTAGACTTCTGTATGGAATTCTTCTCCTCTCGAACTTTGATCCGTCTGCCTGTCGCAGGGGTGCTTGCTGCCTTTTTGAATTTCCGTGAAGATTTTTTCTCTCGTCGTGAAGACGAGACGCACATGGCAAATTTGTTGATGAAGAAGCTGAGCATGCGGATGTTGACGAATCGAACGCATGTGATCCGACCACCGCTTGATGATGAGGGAGCCGAGGTGGATCTTCTCGCCGGGAGTCGATGAATCACAGATCGCTAGTAATGGGGCCGTCAAGATTGCAACATCAGCGCTCCCAGTTCCCACAGACGGCGCCAATTGACGAGGGTTTAACTCATCAATGCCCATTGTTATGGACTTGGGTTTTGGAGAAGGAGGGAGCGCTGGAAATCTCGATACGGCTAGCAAACAAGCACACAGGGACGCAAGGTTTACCCAGGTTCAGGCCTCATAGAGGACCCTACTCCTGCTTGTCTGCTCTTGATTGATGATGATCCGAAGGATTACAATGTCGCCGATGGCGGTGTATGCGCAGATTGGATCTGGCGTATGAGAGATCATAGATCTATCTATTGGGGGAGTCGCGATGTCTAGATCTATTGTGGTGTAGCGTGTCTTAGGTCGTGTCCTCCTCGTTGGACCCTCCTACCCTTTATATAGGGGGAGGCTAGGTCTCAGGTACCAATACGAGTTGGTTACAAAAAGATTACAAATCTAGTCTTAAGCTTTCCTTGTCTTGTATGTTGGGAGTCCGTGTCCATATGGGCTTCATACCAGTCGAACCATCATAGGCGTCATGGAACTTGGCAATTTGTCGAGTGCGCCTTCCATCGAGCCGCCCCAGGTAGGCTGTAGTTGACTGCCTATTGGGCATACCCATGTCACAAGTTCTACCAGTTGGGCAACGGAGGCCAGCTGATCTTTGAGAGGGATCTTGATGCAATGTCAGAGTACCCTGAGCGCTCGCATCCGGAATTCTTCGGGGCTCAACTCAAGGATTACCCAGGACAAGATCTACAATGACTGATAGTTGCAGATCTCAGAGGAAAGATGGAAACACCCCTTTCTGAGAAGATTCAATTCACCGTGCGAGAGAATAACTGGCTAGATGGATTAGCCAGGGCTATGCATGAAGCTCTTGCCCATCTATGTGGGCAAAACATCAACTTGATCCAGGGAACTCGCTTTGCGTACTTCGCAAGGCGTGATTCTATGGGAATGCCATTGGAGATGCCAAGTCACCCGGATATGAAGCGCCAGGTGGAGAATCTTGACTTCATACTGTATGATAGGCATAAGGAATTGGACAATGCTCGAGCCTACGCCAACCATAACCTTGCCATTGCCGCCAAGAAGGACTAGACTCTCACCATGCTGGTCAAGGATCGCCAATCACTTCGTCGTCAGCACGAGAAGAAGGATCGCACCATCGCTCGTCTTCGCAAGAAGGTGTCCGACCTAGAGAAGACCATCCAGGAGCAAGAAGTCCATCTTGAAGCAAAGGAAGAGGAAGAAGGTGAAGACATCCAGGGAGATCTTCACTCGTACATCAGTGATGACAACGATTACCTGGAGGATGATGCCATGGATTTCTACACCGATGATAATGATTCCGACTTCATTGATGATGAGTAGATGCACTTGATCACTATCGTAGGAATGAGTTGTATCGGTTCCACTGTACCTTAGTTCATAGAATGGTTCTTAAAACCATCTGTTTTCCTTTTGTGTTGTCGTGTGTGTTTGTATTGTTTGTTTGAATGAATGAATGAGAAGACGTTATTTGCAAAACCTGAGTCAAACTCAAAGTTTAAAGCTTTTGAAAACAAAACCATGAACCTTAGAACTTTCCCTCTTATGTCATTATCTATCTCAATCTTCAGATGACTCGTGGAAAACCCGGAGGAAGCAGCTCATCGCAGGACCCAATGTTGCAGATTCTACAGATGCTAGTTTCTGACCGTGAAGCTAGTAGAGCCTAGTGCCAAGCCAACCTAGCCACCCTTTAATAGATAGCTCATATGGCCCACAATAATCAAGGCCATGGAAATCAGGATCATCATGGATCCAAGCTTAAGAACTTTCAGAATACCAATCCCCCTATCTTTAACAAATCTAAGGATCCCTTAGATGCTGCAAACCATGGAGAATAATCTGGAAGTCGCAGGAGTTGACGCCAATGAGAAGTTACTGTCTGCCACCCACTATCTAGCAGGAGATGCAAGAGCCTGGTGGAATAGCACCCGTACTATGAACCACGGTCAGATAATGACTTCGGAAGCTTTCAAGATCAAGTTCAGCTGCACCCATGTACCACAAGGTTTGGTCACCAAAATGAGAGATGAGTTCAGGGAACTAAAGCAAGGAAGGATGGTGGTAGTTGAGTACCGTGACAAATTTCTGTCCCTATCTAGATATGCCCCTGATGAGATCAACGCTGAAGCCAAGAAGAAGGGAAGATTTCTGAACGGATTGCATGATGAGATGCAGATTGTGTTAGTCAACATCCGTTTTGAAGATCTAGAAGAGCTAGTAGACTCTGCCATCTGATGTCTACGCACTTCTATTCTTGTAGACAGTTGTTGGGCCTCCAAGTGCAGAGGTTTGTAGAACAGCAGCAAGTTTTCCTTAAGTGGATCACCCAAGGTTTATCGAACTCAGGGAGGAAGTGGTCAAAGGTATCCCCTCTCAAGCAACCCTGCAATCAAGATACAAGAAGTCTCTTGTGTCCCCAACACACCCAATACACTTTTCAGGTGTATAGGTGCACTAGTTCGGCGAAGAGATAGTGAAATACAAGTGGTATGGATAATTATAAGTGGTAACGGTGCTTGAAAATAACTTGATGGCGTGGAAGAGACTAAAGGCAAACTGAAATAAAGATAGTAGCAAGCAAACATGTAACAGATCTAATAGCAAACGGTGTTTCAATGCTAAGAAACAAGGCCTAGGGATCATACTTTCACTAATGAACACTCTCTCATAAATATATCTTCTCTTTATGATACTACTCTTAAATACTCTCCGGTTGAACACTCCAATCGTTGGTAGGGCTATAACAGCACTCCTCAAAGTAAGCCTTTCCCATCTAGAAAACCCCACACTGTCACCTTGAGCACTAGATGAGTCCAACAAACACCACAATTTCATAAAGACATCCAACTCCAAATATAACTCATAACAAGTATTTGTAATCTCTAGCCTAAGTGCCACCATGGTGAGCACGCTGTCACTTTCACACACATGGGGAGATAAGAGATCTATTAAAGTACTTGAGTAGCAAGGTAGATCTATAGATTACAAGCTCATGATCTCAATAAGATCATGCATAGAGAGAGAGATGAACACATAGCTACCGGTAGAACCCTTAGCCTCGAGAAAGAACTACTCCCTCCTCATCGTGGGAATCGGCAATGGTGATGGATATGGTGGTGGAGATCGATGGAGATGGCTCCGGGGGCACTTCCTCGTCCCGGGAGGGTGCCGGAACAGAGACTTTCTGTCCCCCGAATCTCCCCTTCGGTGGCGGCGGCGCAGGGGAACTTTTCGTGGATTTCTGATTGACCATCTAGGGTTTTGGTATCGGGAGGCTCTTATAGGCGAGAGGGGAGACCGAAGGGGTGCCAGGGGCCACCACACCATGCCCTGGCGCGGCCTGGGGTGACCCGCGCCTGGGGGGTGTGGCCAGGCCCTGGCCCTGGCCGCGCCTGGGGGTAAAATAGGAACTTTGGCTTTTGTCCCGTCCAATTCCGAGAATATTCATTTTCTGACTTTCCTGGAACCAAAAACAGCAGAAAACAGGCAACTGGCACTGTGGCGTCTTGTTAATAGGTTAGTCCAAGAAATCATATGAAAAGTTCTCCAAAGTTGGAACAAAACACAAGAAAGTAGATAAAACCAAGCATGGAACATCAAAAATTATAGATACATTTGCAATGTATCACCATCCAGATGGAAGGGAATATTAACCAAGCCAATGACAACCGCAAGCGCAGAATGATGCATCAGACTGGGTCCCACAATACCCAGAAGTATCGCCCACCCCATCTGCAGGATATGCCCCAAGAAACAATAGACCCCCAATGTCACGTCCAAGCTACTCCAATCGCAGCGGAGGAAACTTGAAGACTGGAGGAAACAACAACAACAACCCCGGCAACTCCAACAATTTCAACCGTGCATCGACCAAGTCCAACAACAACAACAATACTACCCCAAGGACTGGAAGCAATGTTATGCCTGTTGCAGCCAAACACAAGTCCCAGATCACTTGCTTTGAGTGTGGAGTCAAGGGTCACTACTCCAACAAGTGTCCCAAGAAGCTTGCAACAACCGCCAATGTGAATGCCCCAGCTCAGCAGCAGCGTCGTGTTCAGCCTAGAAGGAGGTTTGCCCCAGGGAATTCGCTCAACCGCAACGGTTGTCTGTTCCACATGAATGCTAAAGAAGCCCAGGAAGCGCCCGATGTTGTGCTGGGTATGTTTTCTGTTAACTCAGTACTTGCAAGAGTGTTGTTTTATTCGGGAGCATTGCACTCGTTTGTTACAGAAGAATTTGCATGCACTAGTAAGATTCAACCAACAAAATTGAAGCATGTTAAGATAGTTCAAATACCTGGTTCAACCACCAGAGCTAGAAAAATTTGCAAGGTTGTACCTATTAGAATCCATGGGATAGATTTTTATGCCAATCTAATAGTACTTGGAACGAAAGGTTTAGAAGTAGTACTAGGAATGGATTGGATGTCGAAACATAAAGGATTGATCGACTGTGCCAAGGAAGCCATAACCATGACTCGGTAGCTCTGGAGTATCAGTAGAGCATGTATCTGAAACCTTGCCTCTTCAATTCAAATGCAACAAGAGTCTAGCCCAACCAACCATAGACCAAGTCAGAGTAGTCTATGAATACCCTGGCGTATTCCCAGATGAATTACCCGATATGCCCCTAGATCGGGATATCGAGTTCATTATTGAACTAATTCCTAAAACTGGACCCATAGCTCAAAAACCTTATAGTATGAACCCATCTGAATTAGTGGAGCTGAAGAAGCAACTTGATGCAATGCTGGAGAAAGGTTTGATTCAACCGAGTGCATCGCCATGGAGATCACCTGTTCTGTTTGTGGACAAGAAAGATGGAGGTAACCGTTTGTGCACGGATTACCGGAAGCTGAATGATGTCTGATATGTTGCAAACGTATCTATAATTTTTCATTTTCCATGCTTGTTTTTATCTACTTTCTTATGTTTTGTCCACACTTTGGAGTACTTTTCATATGATTTCTTGGACTAACCTATTAACAAGAGCCACAGTGCCAGCTGCCTATTTTCTGCTGTTTTTGGTTCAAAGAAAGTCAGAAAATGAATATTCTCGGAATTGGACGAGACAAAAGCCAAAGTCATTATTTTATCGAGGGACACCTGGAGCTAGAATACGAGACGGAGAGGGGTTGGGGCCGGGCCACACCACCTGGCCATGCGGGCCAAGCCTGGCCGCGCCAGGGGTGGTCTGGTCGCCCCAGGCACCCCCTCGGCCTCCCTCTTTGCCTATAAGTTGCCTCCTGACCTAAAAACTCAGGGGGGGTTTAACGTTTTTCCAGAAGGAGTTCCGCTCCGCCGCCACCACCAGATTCCATGAAACAACACCAAAAACTCCGTTCTAGCACCTTATCTGGACGGAGAATTGGAGGAGATCTTCACCTTCATCATCACCATCGCTTCTCCATCGACCATCCATGTTTCCCCCATCTATGAGTGATTAATCCCCCGCTGTAGGCTATGGGGATGGTAGGGATTGGATGAGATCGTTCATGTAATGGCATCAGATTGTTAGGGCGTGGTGCCTAGTATCTTCTATTAGTGCTTTATGACTTTGTTGTGACTTTTTATGCTTAATGCTTGTCACTAGGGCTCGAGTGCCATGATTTCAGACTTGAACATGTTATTGATTCATTATGATAGTATTGTTTATGGTCTTACCCGCAAGTTGTATACACACGTTGTTGTTTGGAACCAATGGCCCCGAAGTGACAGAAATCGGGATAACCGGAGGGAATGGCTTTGATGTGAGGATCATATGTGTTCATGGAGTCTTAATGCTTTGCTCTGGTGCTCTATTAAAAGGAGCACCTTAATTGCCAGTAGTTCCCTTGAGGCCCCACTGCAAACGGGCTGGCAGGACAAAAGATGTTGTGCAAGATCTCATTGCGAGCATGTATGACTATATATGGGACACATGCCTAGGAGTATCTAGTACTTGGATGCTTTATCTTATTTAGCTGCAATTTCCCTATGTTCTGATTGCTATGTGAAATTTGTTGCCATGCAACGCCCGTCCATCCATCCCTATGCCTACCGCACTCAAATCCTACTGTTTACTGCTATTGTTACCGATGTCTTTACTATTCCTACTACAAAACCGTTGCTACTGATAAACTATTCTGAGCAAGATTGTTTCTAGGTGCAGCTGAATTGACAACTCATTTGTTAAAGCTCATAAAATATTCTTTGGCTCCCATTGTGTCGAATCAATAAATTGGGTTTCACTTCCTTCGAAAATAATGCGATACACCCCTATACTTGTGGGTCATTAAGACTATTTTCTGGCGCCGTTGCCGGGGAGCATAGCTTTATTTTTCAAGTTCACTTAGAATCACTATTGTTCAAGCATAATCATAACCAATATCTTTACTTTGTTATTTTTGTTTTGCTTAGTTTATTTCCGCCTTGTTTGCTTGTTTCTTTATCAAATATACAAAAAAATTAGTTCCTACTCTAGTTGTTATTTTTGTTGGTCTGTTATTGTCTTGCTTTATCATGCTTTGTATCAATGGTTGGTTTCTTTGAAACTGAATCTTATTGGCAAGGTGGGTTCATGGAAGAACAAAAATATTATTATAACGAACACCGCTTGTCACAAAAAGGGAAACACTTATGGGAACAAATTGATAAATTGTATACCATTGCTATAAACGTGTGCTCAACTTATAATGTTACTTATTGCTTTGATCAATCTTGTTGCTGTAGGCGGTACAAACACCTCCCTTTTCAATGTGAGTATAATAATGATGTTACCATACCTTCTTATGTTAAAGAACATTATGACTTTCATGATGTGGAACAAATTGAGGAATTTATTTCTTGGAAGGGTGCATTTGAATTTGCTAGTTTGCTTGAAAATATTGATGATTCACCTTATAAATATGTGTTTTATGATATACTTAAATTTTGCTTTTATAATTACAAGGAAGAAAATGGCTATATTCTTGAATATATTAATAGATGGTTTCCACAAATGGAAGAGACTAATGCCTTGCAAGATCTTATGGAAGAAGAAATTGATGAACTTGAAAGCTCATTAGATGAAAAAGAGGAGGAGAGTGATGAACAAAAGGAGGAATAATGGATTAGCTACCCATGCCTACCTTCTAATGAGAGTAACTCTTTATCCCTTACATTATTTGATTGTCCCCCATGCTTACCAAAGGAGGATGAATGTTATGCTCATCTTATCTGTGATAATCCTTTATTTGTGCCTAACTTCGAGATGCATGGTACTAAAGAGTTTTGCATAGAAATTGTTTATGATAAAGCTCTAGACGACGGTCCTATATTGAATGATCAGTCGTCTTGTTATAGAATTGTTAAAAGTGGGTTTGAAGGTTTTAATCCCACTATTTTTGAGCTTGATAAAAATTATGTTTTTGTAGAACATGAAAATCATGCTTTATGTGATAGTTATATTGTTGAGTTTATTCATGAGGCTACTGAAAATTATTATGAAAGAGGAAAATATGGTTGTAGAAGTTTTCATGATATTGAAACACCTCTCTATGTGCTTAAAGTTTTGAAGTTACTCTTGTTTTGTCTTCCTATGCCTGTCACTTTGTTCTTGGCGAATTTATTTGCATACAAGATTCCTATGCATAGGAAGTGAGTTAGACTTAAATGTGTTTTAAATTTTCTTCTTGATGCTCTCTTTTATGTCAGTTCATATTTCTTATGTGAGCATCCTCTCAAACTATCATGCCTAACTTAAAGGCGTGAAAGAAAATTATTTATTGGGAGATAACCCAAAAGTTTTAGATGAGTCTTGGAAGTTATTACTTCAGTAATAACCGCTCCTTATCCTTTTTATTTGCTTTTTGTGCCAAGAGTAACCTCTAATGAGAGAGAAGTAATGATTGGGAAAGTTGCTGTCCTGAAACAGATTTATGTTCTTCACCGTAAAAACCTGTGTAAACTCTCTATACGTCCTTTTGAGGCGTGAAATTTTGTGCTTATGACCCAGGTTGTTATCTAACTTTCGTTAGTTCAACACTTTTCGATTTGAGCAACAGAAGGTCTTCAAAAAAAATCGTCTTTACCTGCTGGTCTGTTTTGACAGATTTCTACCATTATTTGCATTTGCTTCTTGTTAGTTCCTTTTTGAGTTCTTTTGGGGAATTGAGCTTTTTGAGGGAAGTGTTACAGTAGCTTGTGTTTTAATGAAAGTTTTATTGGAGTTGGAACTGAACCCAAAGACTTATTATCTTGAGTGCACTAATGTTGCTAATAAAGCTTGTGTGAAGTTTTGTATGAAGGAAAATTTTCAGGTGTATGTAAGGAATGAGTAACGAGATGAAGGATGGACTAAAGCTCAAGCTTGGGGATGACACTCGTGTCACCCCAAGAAATATTCAAGAGGTACAAGCGTCAAAGCTTGGGGATGTACAAGGCATCCCCTTCTTCATCAATAAAAATCCCAGGTTTCTTCCAAACATTTCATTTTTATTGTTTCATGCACAGTTGTGTTGTTCTTGGAGCGTCTTATTTTTCGTTTTGGTTTTTGTTTTTCGTTTGCTTTGTTTTCTTAGTTTGCTGAATAAATTGGTTGGACCCTCTCTTTCATGCATTGGTTTTCAAATAGTTTGGTTTGGATTAGAAAAGAGTAGGAAAGTTCATCCTTAAGTGGTAAAGAGAGTTTGTTTTTGACTGTGGCCTATGCTTTTCCATGCCATGCTTGATATTGTTTTGGCTTTATGCTTAGTATTATTTGTTGTAGCATGACATGTTATAAACAATTGAGATTGCTTAATGTGCCTTGGAAGAATCATGCGTTGTTTTAGCATATTAAAGCATAGTATTGTGGTATTCTCCTTTGATGCTTTATTTGGGTTGACTTGGCGCATGCTCACACCATGTTATGACTATCCAAAGTCACCATAGCCTTTATGATCCTTTAGTTTTCAACTTGTAGTATCACTTTATGCTTTGATCAATGATGTTTTGTCGCTCTGCATGATTATGGCCATTATTTCTCCCTTAGTTTGTCGCTTCCAGTCTTTTGCTAGCCTCCGTAACCAAGTATGAGTTCCACTCATGCATCCAACTCCTAAAACCAAGTTATTCCAAAGATTCCAGCATACCTACCTACTAGCATATGCTATTCCAAGTATACTCATGTTTTTGTTTACCTTCCAAATTAAACTTGTTATGAGAAAACTAGTGATTAAAGCTCTCACAAACTTGATGGCACACTTTACTTTTCTCGCCCTTAATAAACTTGAACCATTGTGTCATCTATGTTGTATATGCTTGCACTTATTTGTTGGGGATTAGCAGAACCATGCTGTTATGTGGAACGCTTTCAACATTGCACGGGTACTTTGTGCTCGCTGTAGGATTGATCGATTGTGCCAAGAAAGCCATAACCATGACTCAGTAGCTCTGGAGTATTAGTAGAGCATGTATCTGAAACCTTGCCCCATCAATTCAAATGCAACAAGAGTCTTGCCCAACCAACCATAGACCAAGTCAGAGTAGTCTATGAATACCCTTACGTATTCCCAGATGAATTACCCGATATGACCCCAGATTGGGATATCGAGTTCATTATTGAACTAATTCTTGGAACTGGACCCATAGCTCAGAGACCTTATAGTATGAACCCATCTGAATTAGTGGAGCTGAACAAGCAACTTGATGAAATGCTGGAGAAAGGTTTGATTCAACCGAGTGCATCGCCATGGAGATCACCTGTTTTGTTTGTGGACAAGAAAGATGGAGGTAACCGTTTGTGCACGGATTACCGGAAGCTGAATGATGTCTGATATCTTGCAAACGTATCTATAATTTTTGATTTTCCATGCTTGGTTTTATCTACTTTCTTATGTTTTGTCCACACTTTGGAGTACTTTTCATATCATTTCTTGGACTAACCTATTAACATGAGCCACAGTGCCAGCTACCTATTTTCTACTGTTTTTGATTCCAAGAAAGTCAGAAAATGAATATTCTCGGAATTGGACGGGACACAAGCCAAAGTCATTTTTTTACCAAGGGACACCTGGAGCCAGAATACGAGACGGAGAGGGGCTGGGGCCCGGCCACACCACCTGGCCAGGCGGGCAAGGCCTAGCCGCGCCAGGGCGTGGTCTGGTCGCCCCAGGCAACCCCTCGGCCTCCCTCTTTGCCTATAAGTTGCCTCGTGACCTAAAAACTCAGGGGGGTCGACGTTTTTCCAGAAGGAGTTCCGCTCCGTAGCCACCACCAGATTCCATGAAACAACACCAGAAACTCCGTTCTAGCACCCTGCTCAGACGGGGAATTGGAGGAGATCATCGCCATCATCATCGCCATCGTTTCTCCATCGACCATCCATGTTTCCCCCATCTACGATTGAGTAATCCCTCATTGTAGGCTATGTGGATGGTAGGTATTGGATGAGATCGTTCATGTAATGGCATCAGATTGTTAGGGCATGGTGCCTAGTATCTTCTCTTAGTGCTTTATGACTTTGTTGCGACTTGTTATGCTTAATGCTTGTCACTAGGGTCCGAGTGCCATGATTTCAGACATGAACATGTTATTGATTCATTATGATAGTATTTTTTATGGTCTTACCTGCAAGTTGTATACACACGTTGTTGTCCGGAACCAATGGCCCCGAAGTGACAGAAATCGGGATAACCGGAGGGAATGGCTTTAATGTGAGGATCACATGTGTTCAGGGAGTGTTAATGCTTTGCTTCGGTGCTCTATTAAAAGGAGCACCTTAATTGCCAGTAGTTCCCTTGAGGCCCCGCTGAAAACGGGCTGGCAGGACAAAAGATGTTGTGCAAGTTCTCATTGGGAGCACGTATGACTATATATGGGACACATGCCTAGGATTATCTAGTACTTGGATCCTTTATCCTATTTATCTGCAATTGCCCTATGTTCTGATTGCTATGTGAATTTTCTTGTCCATGCAACACCCGTGCATCCATCCCTATGCCTACCACACTCAAATCCTACTGTTTACTGCTATTGTTACCGCTCTCTTTACTATTCCTACTACCAAACTGTTGCTACTCATAAACTATTGTGAGCAAGATTGTTTCCAGGTGCAGCTGAATTGACAACTCAGTTGTTAAGGCTCATAAATATTCTTTGTCTCCCCTTGTGTCGAATCAATAAATTGGGTTTCACTTCCCTCGAAAATACTGCGATACACCCCCTATACTTGTGGGTCATCAAGACTATTTTCTGGCGCTGTTGCCGAGGAGCATAGCTTTATTTATCAAGTTCACTTGGAATCACTATTGTTCAAGCATAATCATAACCAATCTCTTTACTTTGCTATTTTTGTTTTGCTTAGTTTATTTCCACCTTGTTTGCTTGTTTCTTTATCAAAAATACAAAAAAATTAGTTCCTACTCTAGTTGTTATTTTTGTTGGTCTGTTATTCTCTTGCTTTATCATGCTTTCTATCAATGGTCGGTTATTGGCAAGGTGGGTTCACGTAAGAACAAAAATATTATTATAAGGAACACCGCTTGTCACAAAAAGGTAAACACTTATGGGAATAAATTGATAAATTGTATACCATTGCTATAAACGTGTGCTCTACTTATAATGTTACTTATTGCTTTGATAAATCTTGTTGTTGTAGGAGGTACAAACACCTCCCTTTTCAATGTGAGTATAATAGTGATGTTACCATATCTTCTTATGTTAAAGAACATTATGACTTTTATGATGTGGAACAAATTGAGGAATTAATTGCTTGGAAGGGTGCATTTGAACTTGCTAGTTTGCTTGAAAATATTGATGATTCACCTTATAAATATGAGTTTTATGATATACTTCAATTTTTCTTTGATAATTACAAGGAAGAAAATGGTATATTCTAGAATATATTAATAGATGGTTTCCACAAATGGAAGAGACTAATGCCTTGTAGGATCTTATGGGAGAAGAAATTGATGTTCCTGAAAGCTCATTAGATGAAAAAGAGGAGGATAGTGATGAACAAAAGGAGGAAGAATGGATTAGCTACCCATGCCTACCTTCTAATGAGAGTAACTCTTTATCCCTTACATTATTTGATTGTCCCCCATGCTTACCAAAGGAGGATGAATGTTATGCTCATCTTATCTGTGATAATCCTTTAGTTGTGCCTAACTTCGAGATGCATGGTACTAAAGAGTTTTTCTTTGAAATTGTTTATGATAAAGCTCTAGACGATGGTCCTATATTGAATGATCAGTCATCTTGTTATAGAATTGTTAAAAGTGGGTTTGAATGTTTTAATCCCATTATTTTTGAGCTTGATAAAAATTATGTTTTTGTAGAACATGAAAATCATGATTTATGTGATAGTTATATTGTTGAGTTTATTCATGAGGCTACTTAAAATTATTATGAGAGAGGAAAATATGGTTGTAGAAGCTTTCATGATATTGAAACACCTCTCTATGTGCTGAAAGTTTTGAAGTTACTCTTGTTTTGTCTTCCTATGTCTGTCACTTTGTTCTTTGGGAATTTATTTTCATACAAGATTCCTATGCATAGGAAGTGGGTTAGACTTAAATGTGTTTTGAATTTTCTTCTTGATGCTCTCTTTTACATCAATTCATATTTATTATGTGAGCATCCTCTCAAACTATCATGCCTAACTTAAAGGCGTTAAAGAAAAGTATTTACTGGGAGATAACCCAAAAGTTTTAGATGAGTCTTGGAATTTATTACTTCAGTAATAAGCACTCCTTATCCTTTTTATTTGCTTTTTGTGCCAAGAGTAACCTCTAATGAGAGAGAAGTAATGATTGGGAAAGTTGCTGTCCTAAAACAGATTTCTATGCTTCACCGTAAAAATTCGTGTAACATCTCTGTAGGTCCTTTTGAGGTGTGACTTTTTGTGCTTCGGCCCCAGGTTGTTATCTAACTTTCGTTAGTTCAACACTTTTCGATTTGAGCAACATAAGGTCTTCGAAACAATTCGTCTTTACCTGATGGTTTGTTTTGACAGATTTCTGCCATTATTTGCAATTGCTTCTTGTTAGTTCCTTTTTTAGTTCTTTTGGGAAATTGAGCTTTTTGAGGGAAGTGTTACAGTAGCTTGTGTTTTAATGAAAGTTTTATTGGAGTTGGAACTGAACCCAAAGACTTATTATCTTGAGTGCACTAATGTTGCTAATAAAGATTGTGTGAAGTTTTGTATGAAGGAAAAATTTCAGGTGTATGGAAGGAATGAGTAACGAGATGAAGGATGGGCTAAAGCTCAAGCTTGGGGATGCCACCCATGTAACCCCCGAGAAATATTCAAGAGGTACAAGCGTCAAAGCTTGGGGATGCCCAAGGCATCCCCTTCTTCATCAATAAAAATCCCAGGTTTCTTCCAAACATTTTATTTTTATTGTTTCATGCACAGTTGTGTTGTTCTTAGAGCGTCTTCTTTTTCGTTTTGGTTTTGGTTTTTCATTTGATTTGTTTTCTTAGTTTTCTGAATAAATTGGTTGGACCCTCTCTTTGATTCATTGGTTTTCAAATAGTTTGGTTTGGATTAGAAAAGAGTAGGAAAGTTCATGCTTAAGTGGTAAAGAGTGTTTGTTTTTGACTGTGGCCTATGCTTTGTCATGCCATGATTGATATTGTTTTGACTTTATGCTTAGTATTTTTTTCTGTATCATGACATGTTATAAACAATTGAGATTGCTTAATGTGCCTTGGAAGAATCATGCGTTGTTTTAGCATATTAAAGCATAGTATTGTGCTATTCTCCTTTGATGCTTTATTTGGATTGACTTGGCGCATGCTCACACCATGTTATGACTATCCAAAGTCACCATAGCCTTTATGATCCTTAAGTTTTCAACTTGTAGTATCACTTTATGCTTTGATCAATGATGTTTTGTCGCTCTGCATGATTATGGCCATTATTTCTCCCTTAGTTTGTCGCTCCGAGTCTTTTGCTAGCCTCCTTAACCAAGTATGAGTTCCACTCATGCATCCAAATCCTAAAACCAAGTTATTCCAAAGAGTCCACCATACCTACCTACTAGCATATGCTATTCCAAGTATATTCATGTTTTTGTTTACCTTCCAAACTAAACTTGTTATGAGAAAACTAGTGATTAAAGCTCTCACGAACTTGATGGCACACTTTACTTTTCTTCCCTTAATAAACTTGAACCATTGTGTCGTCTATGTTGTATATGCTTGCACTTATTTGTTGGGGATTAGCAGAACCATGATGTCATGGGGAACGCTTTTAACATTGCCGCACGCCCCAGACCAAACTAGACCGCCCCGTGCCATGCCCTTACTTTTGTGAGAACCGCCAGGGAGCACCGCACCATCCTACACCCTCACACATGCCTTTAGCTCGTTGTACCATCCTCGCCGGAGACGCCAACCCATCCCGCTCGGTCACCTCGTCGGTGTATAAATAGAGGGCCTCTCCACCCCATTTCTCCACAACACCTCACTCCCCACTCCTCACAGCCACTCCCCCACTTCTCCTAGGAGCAAGGCGAGCACCACCGCGCCGGAATTTCACCGGAGTCCGCCGTTGCTGGAGGAGAAGGCTACCAGCGATTCCGACCACCGCAAGCCCTGCAGTGACCGCGCCTCGCCTCGCCGTCATCTACCACGTCGATTGGCCGCGTCGCCGACCCTAGCTGGAGCCCAGGTGAGCCCCGCGAGACCCCCACCGCCGTGCTAAGTCATTTTCCTCGCCGGAGCTGTTCGTTGTCGACGTCGACCCTCAGCCGTCGATCTTACTTCTAATTGTAGGGCTTGGGTTAAACGATACCGCTTCGCGTAGTTAGTCTCGCTGACGAGTGGACCCCCTTTGTCAGCCATGCGCTGCACTGTGTTGTGCAGTTGGGCCGGCCCGTTTAGCTTTCCCGCAGCCTAGGGAATTCAAATATGGTTTTTTCAATTTAGTTGAAATCCTATTCTATCCCTAGATTCAAAAATCTATTCAGAGAGTTTCACTTAACCAAATTGCATGTTTCCAATTTTGTTAGAAAGATAATTAAATTATCTCTCCAAGCCCGTTGGATTTAAATCATTTGGATTTAGAGATATCTTTAGCAAAAATAACAAGACATAGACTTTTGCAACTTCAAACATTTTTCAAAAATCAACCATAATAGCTTTTGAGTTGATTCTAACTCTCAAAAATCACATTTGACAATATCTATCTGAATATGAAAAAATATTTAGGTTTGCATGTAGTGACATTGGACTAGTACCAAAAGAATGCCATTAGGGAATTTCTAGTCACTTTAAATCTATTAAATAATAGTCTTAAACTTTATAAATTATGACCAACCCTTTAAATGTATTAGAATATGTGGTGATGACATGTGTCAACATGATCTCATATTCTAATTGGAGAATATTAAATCTAAATAAAACTAGTTCTTTAATTCATGTGATGATTGTGATGATACTATATCATCAAGTGTGAGCCTTAGTGTGCTAAATAGAATTAGTTAAGTATTGTTTGGTGATTGTGTACCCCGTATTTATTTATAGACGATAGTACCGACCAAGGATACGAGGAGGAGGAGTTCTACCCCGAAGAACACGAAGAAAACTTCAATCACTACACCAATCAAGGCAAGCTAACACTTGCAAGTTTCTTAACTATGCAAGCTATTATTGGCAAGCTAGAACTAAGCAAGTTAACACTTGCCCCTTGATAACTTAAGAAAATGCAATAGGCATGCTTTGGTTATATACTTTTGATTATACCAATCCCAAGTTTTATTTGCAAGCTTTACTCTTTACTTTACCAAAGTTCTTTACTTTTAGTTAATGCTTTGTGAGGATTTGGAAAGTGGTATAGATAGCATATAGAGTATAAAACTAGGCCTATACTAGATGTCATTCTATGGCATGAGATTGAGATTAGCATCCCTCATTAGTGAACACTCTTAACCTTAGTGGCTAGTGCTAAGCATAAAACTAGATCACTTTAGATGGGAATACTTGGTGAAAATGATTATGAAAACCTTGGAATGATGAGTCATTATATTCATATGTTTTGATATGTGTTTAGAAACACAAATGGATTCTTGATGATGAAAATGTTGAGGCATGAGCCTTAGCCCTTTATAAAAAACTGATGGTTGGGTTCGGTTGCGATACCATTCCAATTTTACCGTACAACCACAATACCTTAATTGGGTAATGCTTAGCCGGCAGTTTATATGCCTTAGTATGGGTTCCCTCACGGGAGAGGTTTGAGCTGAGGCTACCTCTTGATGATGTCCACCTATGCAGTGCCCAGGATGGCAGATGGCCATGGCTGGGAGGCCAAGCTCATAGGTGAGGTGCATATACTAGAGTGTGTAATTGCAAGGTTATGATTGATTATCCACATACTAAGTATGATGATTTAGGGTTATCCCTAACAGATGTATTGAATTTTGTGGTGAAAGTGTACCACCTCTGCAGAGTGTCAAACTATTCGAATAGCCGCATCTGCGGTTATGGACAGTTGGAGTGGCCATACTGTTCCGTTGTCAGATGTTTTCCAAAATGACTTGTGAAGTGAACTATGATTTTGACCTAACCACAACAGGGTTGTGAGTATGAAAACTAGGTTCCCCACTTAAAGTGATTTAGAACTTTTACTTAGTTTTCTTTACTTCTAAACTGAGTTTAGATAAATCTGGCTTTTTGCAAATAAACTTAGAGCTTAGGATTCCTACTAGAACTACCTTACTTGTTAGTTATAGTTTGTGAGTACTTAAAGGGTACTCATGGCTTGTCCCTGGCTATTCCCGTGGCCAGACTATGAGGAAGACTATTAGGAAGATGGGCAGCAGGACGGCTACGACAACTAGGATCATCTCCCATCGTCAGCATTTCCTGTGACACTAAAGATGGAGCTCACTGCTATGCTTATTATTCTGCTTCTTGTTTGTATTGAGATTGGATCATGAGATCCATTAATTGTGTAAGACCTTATTATGGTTTGTAATGGATGATGTACTGTGATATCCAATCTGTTATGTCTCACAAAAATGGTAATCCTAGTATTGCGATGTATGGCATAACAGGCATCTGGGATTAAAAATCCGGGTGTTGACATACCAAGATGAAACCTTTCAAAAGCAGAATCCTGAGCGCTCAGGACGGACACATCCCCTACATCTGCTTGTCACGTCGGGTCAGGTTCCCACAACCTACTTAGTCAAGACATATAATGACATGCGGCTGTACTGGAAGCTACTACACAAGAAACCTATCCAATCTCAGTGTCCTGGGTGCCTTTCCGCATTGAAACCACCAAAAAATATCAATCCCATCACACCCAGGAGGTTCATTGCTTTCCAGTTGTTTTCATTATAGCAAAAAACATCTTTCCTTAATAGAATCAATCATGAATTCCCATTGCGCATCTAATAAGCATGGCTATGCAACTACAATATGATGGCTCAACGGAAATCAAGTAATGGAAATATGGAAATCATGCCTGGGTGTCATAGCATAGCATAGTAGTAAAACAAACTCCTACACATGCATCACTACTGAAAAATCATACTACATGCTTAGGAAAAATAGTAGGACATTTATGATAGTTCTACTTGCCTTTGTTGTAGATGTAGTCGATTAGATAATCCTCATAAATATAATGTTTGCAATCGTCGCACTCAAAATACTTGCAATTACAATACTCGTAATTATAGCAATTGCGATCATAGTAGGTGCACTCCTCGCAATCTAACGTTTGAAACAAGGAACAATAATACATCATTCAAAACAAAGCAATTATGCACAGTACAATAAAATAATGATGATTAAATGCATGCACGGCGATTTAATATGTCACAATGGTTGTAATTAGTTCTCTAAACAATACTAGATCACATGATGCATGTAGAGAATCATTTAATGCATTAGGGTATTTATTATTAATTCTTAATCGCCAATAGACGAGTTTTAATAGTTCTATTGTAAATTCTGTACTAATTACCATATTAAATTTAGATCTGATGTGTGCTTGGATAGATGACATTAATATGACTCAATAGCAAATGGATTCACCCTAAACGGAGTTGTAGATCTTGTTTTATGATTTAATTACTACTTTATAGAGTTTAAATTATCTAAACAGTTTACCATGTCCAAAAATAAATCTAAGACCAGATCTAAAATCTACACGGAATTGTGAATCCAGGGACATATTAATTTTAATTTTCAGAGCTATGAATAATTTACTATGAATTTATTACTCCAAAAGGCCAATAACACTATTTAATTAATTATCAGTTAACTCTAGTGATAAATTTAGATCTAATCTGATATTAATAAACTACATGAAATTATCTTCCTTTTGATATATTATACGCAATTTTTAGATATAGTATGAATTTCCTATGGATTTTACAAGTTAGATCTATAATCTGCAATTTTAAATTCGAACGGAATATTTTAGGGAATAATCCGCTGACTGTAAATGTTGACCGTGCATGCTGACTGGGACTAACGCTGACCTGGTGACGACATGGCAGTGATGAGGCAGCTGACCGGGACGATTGAATCTAGACCGCGGGGATAAGTTTCGGTGGCCAGGAGAGAAGTTGGCTCTAAATCGGCTCAATTTTGCGTCAAAAAAGATTAGAAACAGATATGTATTAGAGAGACAAATCTGTAGATCAAATCGAAAAACTTGCAACATGAAAGTTATGGACAAACATTAGATCTATCGTTTCACCAAATGAATTTATATTTGAATAAACGAGTGCGAGAAAATCTTGAAATTACGCCGTCAGATTTGAAATATTGTGTTACGTAATTCTCCGGCTTTGGTGGATGCAAAGAGGTGAGGTTTCTCGGAACTGAAAGATTTTGATGAGATCTACAACTTTCATGTTGGAGCCAAAGGCATCCGACAAAGTTTAGATATGTTTAGGAGCGGAATATGATTCGTAAAGATGTAGATTCAGGATTTTGAGAAGAAAATTTGATATAGATGTGGTTCCGGGAGATTATATAGGGGGTTTAGGATGGTGGGAAGATAGAGGTTGGAGTGGGAAACAATTAGAAACAAACGTAGGTTAATTTGAAGTTATAGATAAAAAGATATAGAAGTTTGAATGGAGATAGGTTTAAGAAAATCGATTTCGCACGCATTTTGATGCAACCTGGCATCGAATCGATCCTTCCTTCGGTGCGTTGGCTGGTTGGTTTGGCCTAGCCGGGCCGGCCATTTCGTTTTTTTCTTTCCTTTTTCTTTTTTTCCTTTTTCCTTTTCTATTTTTGGTATTTCTTTTATATCTTTTGCATACGAATTCCAAATGACATGATTCTTATTTCTAAAATTTTCTAAAATCCAGTAGATCATTCTAGGATCATATGTGTAATATTTTTATTAGTTTGAAGATGGTGGCTTTATAAATCTCTATATATTCCTTACAGGAATATTTGGGCAAATCAGCTATCGGATTTAGATAATAGGATTTGGATTCAATTTTTGAGAACTTTGCATAGATGTAATGAAATGCTTATGAATTCTTCATGATTTTCATTTTTTGCAAACATTCACACATATACTAAAACTAAACCCAATCCACGCCTTTTTTCTTATGGCTACTTAGGTCATAACAGAGTGAGTTCTTTCCGATTCAAAAGGTTTCTTTTCCTTGAGAATTTTGGGATGTGACAACTTTTGCATAGACATTAAAAGGAAAAGTCAAAATCGAGTGAGGGAATCATCCGACATAAAGTGTACAACGGCATATGTAACTTGATGATTACCTTTGGAGCTGGGTTTTCCCGGTTGTAAGGTGGTTTTCCCAACTCCCATTCCTTGGTCATATCAGTCTTAAAGATAGATTTGACCTATCCCCAGACCTATAGCTTGGTCAGCTTCAAGGTGGAAGTCCGGTTAGGGTCAAGTCAGCCACTTATCTGGCAGATCTGGTGACTACAGAGTTGAAGGGGACAAACTCGGCAGCTAACGAATGTCGTCAGGAGGTTGTCAGCCGACATACCAGTAGTGGTTAACTCATCCAAGAAGGCATGAACTTCAATGACGTCCTTGTTCTTGTTCTTTGGGTCGAATTTCTAGTTGATTTTGGTGGAACACCAATGCAAAAGGTCAGAAGCTAAATCATGTCTTCTCCTGTCGTATTCTTCACGTAGAAGAAGGACCATTGCCACTTCTTGCACGAGTCCAAACCATTAATCCAGGGAAATATGGATTTCTTCTAGGGTACAATGGAGGCGGCCCCCACATTGGGTCAGGGCTTTATTGCCAGCAAGAATGTCATGGTCCGAGACAACCTGGGACTGGAGCTGGAAGTACTTGGCCCAAAGATTTATAGAGGGCCAGAGGCCAAGGATCCTTCACAAAAAGTGATAAATGCGGAGAAGGAATCAATGGCGTTGGCATTAAAGACCAAAGGTCTCGAAGAATTTCTAGGTGAAATCACTAATGGGAAGACCAAATCCGCGGGCAAAGTGTGAGACGAAGATGACATACTCACTGGGGCGAGCGTCTGGCGTATGTTCATCACTAGGGGCGGCACTCCACCTCAGGCAGAATTCACTGGGTTCGGCGGAGCCATTCGATTTCCGCCTCGGTCACATCGAAGCCTTCCCATCAACCACGCCCACACGCAACCTCCTGTTCTTCGTGCTCAATAGCGAGAACATTGTGTGAGTCCATCTCCTCTAAACTATCCTCCATCATAGTGTTGTCTGCATAGGTGTTGGGTCTTGATTGGCACAGCCCCGTGGTGCAGCGGAGAGTAGCGCTCGGGTCGAGGCAGCTACACGCGGAATTCAAGCTTGGCGGCAGCGCAATAGGAACAGAGGGGTAGCACGGTCGCGGGGTGTCAAGAAACAGCGGTGGCGATGGCACTATGAGGAATATTGAGCAAGGAAGGGGAAAGTGAAATGAGCCCCTACGAGGAATATTGAGCAGGGAGGGGAAAGTGAAACGAGCCCCCCCTCCTGCTCCCCTCTCTAAAGGGCCGGTGCATCGTGGGTCGTGGGATCAGTTATGCCCATGAAGGCCACACCGTGCATGTGTATCTCACAGTGAGTTATGGAAATCGTGCCACATGATCGGTTATAGCACAGAAGGCCATAACTAGATTGTGTGGCCATAACGGCAAACGAGGAGTTGTGTAGTGATGTGTTGGTTGATGACTGCAAGTGCATAGATCATTTGTAGCTAGTTTTGAAATAAAGATATCGGTCCCATAGGGAGCAGGAGTCTGAATCTAATAACTCTTGAAATAAATATTCTGATAGAAATGCTAGATAAAGTTCTAAGTGACAAGATAAAATGCAAGTATTGTGTAAAAAGGTTTTTGGGGTTTTAGGTGTAAGAGCAATAATAAAGTAAAGTAAAACAACTGAATACATAAAGTAAGTATTGTGTTTGTAAGAGAGATTGGAACTATAGTAGGGGAAAAGCGTTCTCAGTGAGTAGCAGATACACCACTAGTATTATAAGTAGCTAAGATAAAGATTATCATCATGCACATTCTCAACTATGTATGTGTGGGAGGAACTCCGTATTTGGAAAAATAGGCAGCAACCGCTGCTCACATCATCCTCATAACCACAATAGTCATCAATCGAATTACTTCGCTATTAAGGGACATAATCCCGTAGGATGTATCACATGGCATGGATAGTGTTCCATGAGTTTCCTCGGTTTCCCAAGTTGATACGTAAGGCGTGCCAGCAGCTTTATAGTCACTCTAAGTGCTAGCACACCTCCGTCTACCAACAAGTAGTTTCCTCCATCAAGTCCCCACGAGAGGCAAATATTGAGAGGTCAACTTCTCTCAACATCAAGATGTAGAAAATGTAACACATGGTCACAGCGATAAATATCATAATAGACTTTATCTTATTTCAATCTGATACTAGGGTTTCTCCATCTCCCCAAGAACTACTGATCTACTCAGACATGGAGGCAATTAACATCATAGCAATGGTAATGGAAACAATCATAGATGAATAGTACTTGTATAAATCCACAGCGAGTACGGGAATTGAAACAAGATCTAGACAAGATGTAGATGGGATGGATGGAGATGGTGGTGATGCAGCGGTGGATGATGAAGATCGATGCCTTAGCCTCCCAAATCTACACAGGTTGAAGATGGATCCCTATTGGATGAGTTCCCCCTCCAAATGCCTTCCAGAGGTGAGGTGAGGTGATTTCTAGGTGTTTTGTATGTCGTCTCCCTGAACCAGTTGCACGGGGTGAAACTATTTGACGAGGCGGAGGCGGCGCCAACTATACGGCCGAAGTTATACGACCGGGAAATTTTCTCTGGTCGTATAGGTGGTCGTTTAACTCTCTGCCTCCTTTGTTTGCTTCTGGTTTTCTTCTGGTATTATTAATATTTCCCAAATAAGTGATTTACATTGTTTTTGACTCCTTTTCTCCACAGTACAACTTCTCCAAGAATTGTATCCATTGGATCCATCACCTGTCTTGATCCTGGTGAAAACAGACATAAAAATGTGCACGTGAGCGCCGTAAAATACCAAGATCCTACATCTACAATGGAAAATAATAATGTAAAACATGATGCAAATATGCACTCATCAATGGTTGTCAGGGATAACTGGTAGAGCATGACAGAGAACAATGTGACACATCATGTCTAGGCCCAAAGAAATAGGTGCATTGTGATGATTACCTAACATGTAGGATAAAATAGCATAAGATAAGGGAAAACCAAGGAAGTTGAGTAGCTCAAGGAAAATAACCAAAGTATAGAGAGGTGGCGTGATAGCTGAGATATATCTCGGTTTAAAACTAGGCAAAGTCGGTTTCGGCAAAAAATCACCGATTGGTGAGGTTGAGTTAAAATAAAGACCTACTGGCATATATGTATGTAGGTTGTATGGGAGATATTATGTATAAGTTGAACCTTCCATGGCCTTTTCAGCTGCGCTGCTAAGACCGCGATAGCTTCGGGGACTAATGCCAGGGGGATGACCCCCGTGAAAGGGTATTTCCTGCCCAAATCATGTTTTGATGTTTGGTTTCAACACAAGATAGTTTTTATCATGTGCTAAGTTTTGCAGGTTCATCCATATAAAAGCTCAAGACAGTGTTCTAGTATTCGAAAGAGAAGCGTTCAAATTTTCATGAAGAAAAGGTGCCTATTGGAGCTTGGTCTTCTTCCTCTCCTAGGTCCGGAGACTCCGGGGTCCTGGCCCGGAGACTCCGGCCAGGTCACCGGGCAAGTCTTCGGACCCCTCTGGCAATCTCTCGTTGTCCAGGTCCGGAGCTGGACCCGGAGTCCTGCGTCCTCTCTGGAGATTCCGGTCGTGCCCGGAGACTCCGGCCCTGGTCACCAGAGACTCCGGGGCTGTCTCCGGCCTGGTCTCCGGGGTGGCTCGTTTTGCTGCCATTAACCCCCTCCGGAGTCCTGACCGGAGTCCAGCCTCCCACCCCGGAGACTCCGGCCCCACCCAGAGGCTCCTGCCCTAAATCCATGAGACTCTAGGGTTAGTGATGCTACGCCAGCTATTTTTCTTGGGGGGTATATATACCCCCCTTATTCTCCAAGTGAAGGTTGTGGCTTTAACTCTCTCCTCCTCCATTAATGCTGAGCTCCAACCACCTAGATCTCCCTCTCTAGACACACAAACTTGTTGCCCCTTAGGGATTTGAGGGAGGATACCTAGACCTAGCTTTCAACCAAAGGGATTTATGTTTGCCCACCATTTGTGTAAGTTGTTGTTTCTCTAGGGTTTGAGGAAACCCTAACTTGAATAAGTTGTCCTCCATAGCTTATCCTCGTGTGTAAAAGCATCGAGGTCATCTTGGGAGCCTCCAATTTAGTTGTGGAGAAGTGCCCCAAGGTTTTGTACAAGGTTTCGATCGCCACCTTCAAGGTCACCGCATAGTGGATTGTGTTCTTACTGCAAGGCGGGTGCTCAGGAGAATAGGGTGAGGCCTTATGTGCTGGTGGTCTTAGTACCGCTCACCCCTCCAACGGAGACGTACTTGCCCTCAAAAGGAAGGAACTTCGTGAAAACATATCCATGTCCCCTCGTGGTGATTTCTATCATTTACTCCTTATTATTGTGGTTTGCTTTCTTGCTTGTCCTTAGGTTCAATCACTTGGTTGCACGTCTAGAGAACTTACTTTGTGTCAAGCCTCAAATTGAAAAGTAGTTAAAAATTGAGTAGCGCATATTCACCCCCCTAGTCTCTTATACCGATCTTTCAATTGGTATTAGAGCTAGGTGCTCCTCTTTAGCTTAACCACCTAAGAGAAGTATGAGTGATTAAAGGGGGAGTGAAACCACTCCCGATGTAAACCCCATCACTAAGAGTGAGTTATCCACTTCTATGGATACGCTTCGACAAGAAATGAAAGACTTGCTTGAATTATGTCTTGGTAAAAAGGAAGTTGTGGTTGCCGACGCCACTGATAATCCATCAAGTGGCTCCAAACCGATGGAAGATCCCCTCAAGAAATCTCCCATTGATGAGGATGGCAACAAGGCTAAAAGCAACCCCATGGGAAACATGCCTCCACCATCTAGCTATAATAATGCACCTCTACCAATGCCACATATAAATCATCGTGGTTCACCACCTAAGCTTGATGTATCTAATTTTGCCAATTGGAAATATATCATGCGCTCTCACTTTAAAAGTTCTAGTATTCATGTTTGGAAGGTGGTGGAGTTCGGCTTCTATGCACGCGATATCTACAACAGGACACCCACCGAGGAAATCAACAATCAACTCAATACCACCGCAGTGGCCATTCTCCAAGATGCATTGACTCCAGAGAAAATGACTCACATTCGTGCTTATGACACCGCCAAGGAAGCTTGGAATGCTCTCTAACGAGTCTATCTTGGCAATGAAAGCATTCAAAACTCCAAGTTTGGAGAAATGCACTATGAAGCCGATTCCTTTGTTGGAAAGGAAGATGAGACTCCCGAAGACCTCTATCGAAGGGTCACGACCCTTTTGATTAGAATGATTCACCATGGTAGTAAGGACGTGGATGACAAGTGGATCAAGCACAAGTTCATGCAAGCCATCTTGCCCTTCCATAGGGAAATGGCTAACAATATTCGCTCAAGGGAGGACCTCTATGCCATGTCCTCCAATGAAGTGCTAAATGAGTCTGTGGCTCTTGGGATCATGAACAAAACCGTTGATGATGATCTTGCTCGTGCTCGGAGAATGGATTCCCCCACTCTTGCTTTGAAGGCCAAGTCTCATGTCTATGAAGAAGAAGTTGATTCTTTGGGAATGATAGAAGGAGATGACGAAGATATCAAGTGTGCTCTTCATGAGCAATTGGCATTAGTCTCAACAAGGATTTGGAAGAATCAAGGAAAGGGCAATCCATCAAGGACTACCACAAGTGCAAGACCCAAGTTGAGATCATGCTACAATTGTGGAGAATCCAACAACTTCATCGCCAAATGCCCGTATGAGAAGAGATAAGATCATGGATGAAGACTCATTTTGAAATCCAAGTTCAAGCCCACTCCAAACAAGAACTTCGTCAAGAACTTCGGAAACAAGAACTTACCCAACAAGAAGGTCCCACAAAAATATGTGTTGGTGGCTCGTGAAGAATATGAAGAGAACAATGAGACTGATAGTGATGATGAAGATGATGGAGAGATTGTGGGCATGGCCGCCATTGCCACAATTGCCACCACCTCCGCTACTACTACCACAACCTCTTCACCAACATCTCTCTTCGACTCTCCTAATGAGAACAAGCGTGCCACCAAGTCTACATGTCTAGTGGCCACTACTTCTTCAACCTCCCCACCGACATCAATCTTTGACTCTCCAAATGAGGATAAGCTCGTCACAAACCCCACATGTCTCATGGTTAAAGCCTCCACGGTAACTCCTCCACCCACTACTCCTCCTTCTATTGATGCATCATCATATGATGATGAAATGAGTCTCAAGATTAAGAAGGAAATAGTGGAATCCACTAGTTGCTTGGATAACTTGGTAGGAGAAGCCAAGGTATGTGTTGAGGCTCTCTTGAGTCAACTAGGTGAAGCACGTTATATCATTGACGAGAGAGATGAGTCCATCTCGGAGATGTTTGGTCATCCTAGGAAGGCCACCATGGAGGTAGTCGCCTTGACCGATGATCTTGAGGAAGAGCAAAGTAAAATAGTTTCCCTATAAGAGAATTATATGCCCATGAAGCATCCATTAACTTGAATATCCCTAAACTTGTTAAAGAACGTGATCATGCTCTTACTTCAACTAATGTGCCTAAAAAGGAAAAGCTCGAGTTTGGGGTTGGTCATGATAGACTAAATGAAAGTTTTGAGTAACTCAAAAAGGAACATGAGTCCTTGTTGAGCAAATTCTCTACTCTTGCTCGTGCTCGGAGAATGGATTCCCCCGCTCTTTCTTTGAAGGCCAAGGCTCATGTCTATGAAGAAGAAGTTGATTCTTTGGGAATGATAGAAGGAGATGATGAAGATATCAAGTCTGCTCTTCCTGAGAAATTGGCATTAGTCTCAAGAAGGATTTGGAAGAATCAAGGAAAGGGCAATCCATCAAGGACTACCACAACTAGTGCAAGACCCAAGTTGAGATCATGCTACAATTGTGGAGAATCCAACCACTTCATCGCTGAATGCCCGTATGAGAAGGGAGAAGATCATGGAGGAAGACTCATTTTGACATCCAAGTGCAAGCCCACTCTAAACAAGAACTTTGTCAAGAAAGTCCCAAACAAGAACGTCGGAAACAAGAACTTACCCAACAAGAAGGTCCCACAAAAATATGTGTTGGTGGCTCGTGAAGAACATGAAGAGAACAATGAGAATGATAGTGATGATGAAGATGATGGAGAGATTGTGGGCATGGCCGCCATTGCCACAATTGCCACCACCTCCGCTACTACTACCACAACCTCTTCAGCAACATCTCTCTTTGACTCTCCTAATGAGAACAAGCACGCCACCAAGTCTACATGTCTAGTGGCCACTACTTCTTCAACCTCCTCACCGACATCAATCTTTGCCTCTCCAAATGAGGATAAGCTCGTCACAAACCCCACATGTCTCATGGTTAAAGCCTCCACGGTAACTCCTCCACCCACTACTCCTCCTTCTATTGATGCATCATCATATGATGATGAAATGAGTCTCAAGATTAAGAAGGAAATAGTGGAATCCACTAGATGCTTGGATAACTTGGTAGGAGCAGCCAAGGTATGTGTTGAGGCTCTCTTGAGTCAACTAGGTGAAGCACGTTATATCATTGGCGAGAGAGATGAGTCCATCTCGGAGATGTTTGGTCATCCTAGGAAGGCCACCATGGAGGTAGTCGCCTTGACCGATGATCTTGAGGAAGAGCAAAGTAAAATAGTTTCCCTATAAGAGAATTATATGCCCATGAAGCATCCATTAACTTGAATATCCCTAAACTTGTTAAAGAACGTGATCATGCTCTTACTTCAACTAATGTGCCTAAAAAGGAAAAGCTCGAGTTTGGGGTTGGTCATGATAGACTAAATGAAAGTTTTGAGTAACTCAAAAAGGAACATGAGTCCTTGTTGAGCAAATTCTCTACTCTTGCTCGTGCTCGGAGAATGGATTCCCCCGCTCTTTCTTTGAAGGCCAAGGCTCATGTCTATGAAGAAGAAGTTGATTCTTTGGGAATGATAGAAGGAGATGATGAAGATATCAAGTCTGCTCTTCCTGAGAAATTGGCATTAGTCTCAAGAAGGATTTGGAAGAATCAAGGAAAGGGCAATCCATCAAGGACTACCACAACTAGTGCAAGACCCAAGTTGAGATCATGCTACAATTGTGGAGAATCCAACCACTTCATCGCTGAATGCCCGTATGAGAAGGGAGAAGATCATGGAGGAAGACTCATTTTGACATCCAAGTGCAAGCCCACTCTAAACAAGAACTTTGTCAAGAAAGTCCCAAACAAGAACGTCGAAACAAGAACTTACCCAACAAGAAGGTCCCACAAAAATATGTGTTGGTGGCTCGTGAAGAACATGAAGAGAACAATGAGAATGATAGTGATGATGAAGATGATGGAGAGATTGTGGGCATGGCCGCCATTGCCACAATTGCCACCACCTCCGCTACTACTACCACAACCTCTTCAGCAACATCTCTCTTTGACTCTCCTAATGAGAACAAGCACGCCACCAAGTCTACATGTCTAGTGGCCACTACTTCTTCAACCTCCTCACCGACATCAATCTTTGCCTCTCCAAATGAGGATAAGCTCGTCACAAACCCCACATGTCTCATGGTTAAAGCCTCCACGGTAACTCCTCCACCCACTACTCCTCCTTCTATTGATGCATCATCATATGATGATGAAATGAGTCTCAAGATTAAGAAGGAAATAGTGGAATCCACTAGATGCTTGGATAACTTGGTAGGAGAAGCCAAGGTATGTGTTGAGGCTCTCTTGAGTCAACTAGGTGAAGCACGTTATATCATTGACGAGAGAGATGAGTCCATCTCGGAGATGTTTGGTCATCCTAGGACGGCCACCATGGAGGTAGTCGCCTTGACCGATGATCTTGAGGAAGAGCAAAGTAAAATAGTTTCCCTATAAGAGAATTATATGCCCATGAAGCATCCATTAACTTGAATATCCCTAAACTTGTTAAAGAACGTGATCATGCTCTTACTTTAACTAATGTGCTTAAAAAGGAAAAGCTCGAGTTTGTGGTTGGTCATGATAGACTAAATGAAAGTTTTGAGTAACTCAAAAAGGAACATGAGTCCTTGTTGAGAAAATTCTCTACTCTTGCCCGTGCTCGGAGAATGGATTCCCCCACTCTTTCTTTGAAGGCCAAGGCTCATGTCTATGAAGAAGAAGTTGATTCTTTGGGAATGATAGAAGGAGATGATGAAGATATCAAGTGTGCTCTTCATGAGAAATTGGCATTAGTCTCAAGAAAGATTTGGAAGAATCAAGGAAAGGGAAATCCATCAAGGACTACCACAACTAGTGCAATACCCAAGTTGAGATCATGCTACAGTTGTGGAGAATCCAACCACTTCATCGCCGAATGCCCGTATGAGAAGAGAGAAGATTATGGATGTACACTCATTTTTTAATCCAAGTGCAAGCCCACTCCAAACAAGAACTTCGTCAAGAAAGTCCCAAACAAGAACTTCGGAAACAAGAACTTACCCAACAAGAAGGTCCCACAAAAATATGTGTTGGTGGCTCGTGAAGAATATGACGAGAACAATGAGAATGATAGTGATGATGAAGATGATGGAGAGATTGTGGGAATGGCCGCCATTGCCACAATTTCCACCACCTCCGCTACTACTACCACAACCTCTTCACCAACATCTCTCTTCGACTCTCCTAATGTGTACAAGCGCGCCACCAAGTCTACATGTCTAGTGGCCACTACTTCTTCAACCTCCTCACCGACAACAATCTTTGACACTCGAAATGAGGATAAGCTCATCATAAACCCCACATGTCTCATGGTTAAAGCCTCCACGGTAACTCCTCCGACCACTACTCCTACTTCTATTGATGCATCATCATTTGATGATGAAATGAGTCTCAAGATTAAGAAGGAAATAGTGGAATCCACTAGTTGCTTGGATAACTTGGTAGGAGAAGCCAAGGTATGTGTTGAGGCTCTCTTGAGTCAACTAGGTGAAGCACGTTATATCCTTGACGAGAGAGATGACTGCATCTCGGAGATGTTTGGTCATGCTAGGAAGGCCACCATGGAGGTAGTCGCCTTGACCGATGCTCTTGAGGAAGAGCAAAGTAAAATAGTTTCCATAGAAGAGAAGTATATTGCCCATGAAGAATCCATTAACTTGAATATCTCTAAACTTGTTGAAGAACGTGATCATGCTCTTACTTTAACTAATGTGCTTAAAAAGGAAAAGCTCGAGTTTGGGGTTGGTCATGATATTATAATGAAAGTTTTGAGTAACTCAAAAAGGAACATGAGTCCTTGTTGAGAAAATTCTCTACTATTGCTCGTGCTCGGAGAATGGATTCCCCCACTCTTTCTTTGAAGGCCAAGGCTCATGTCTATGAAGAAGAAGTTGATTCTTTGGGAATGATAGAAGGAGATGATGAAGATATCAAGTGTGCGCTTCATGAGAAATTGGCATTAGTCTCAAGAAGGATTTGGAAGAATCAAGGAATGGGCAATCCATCAAGGACTACCACAACTAGTGCAAGACCCAAGTTGAGATCATGCTACAATTGTGGAGAATCCAACCACTTCATCGCCGAATGCCCTGTGGCGCCCCGGAAAAAGCTCTACTAGAAAATCGCGTTGTTTTTGTGCATTGCATCAGCATGATAGCATGCTCATGTCATCGTGCCACATTGCATTTGAGCATCGTCATCATCAATCATGGTTTGTTTAATAACTATTTCGAAAGTCTGGTTTTATTTTCTAGAAGCCCTGTCTTTCTTTCAACTCCAAAACCCGGGTCTCTGGAATATTTTATTTCGTCTACCAACGGATTTCAAAAGCCCTGTTTTAAATAAACAAAATTTATATTATTTTTATAGGAGGCAGCCAGCCAGGCCCGAAAGCCTAACCGGCCACCTCCAAATGAAAACCCTAATATGTCTAATCCCAAACCCTTTTCTACCCAATCCTAGTCTACCCAGCCCCCTCCACCTCACCCCATCCAATCCTCTCCCTCCACGTCACCAACCCCTCCACCTCACCAACCCCTCCACCTCACTCCCTCACACAGCCAACACCTCCCCCGCGCGCAGCACGCACGCCAGCCCCGCCTGGCCATCCCCTGCCGCCACCTGGGCACGCCACCCAACCCTCCTGGCCCCACACCCCTCCTTTCCTGCCCACTCCCACAGCCACCAACGGCACGCTTCGCCTGCCCCGCACCCTGCACGTACTCCCACACCCCGGCCCCACCCCACCTCACGTCCCATGCCTGCCCTCTTTCTCTCTCTGCGCGACGGACACGCACGCCACCACCACCGCGAATCCCTTCCCCACCTCCCCGCGTCGGCCGCAAGCCCCGCCACCGGCCTCGGCCTCCACCGCCACCGCGTGCCCGTCGAGCCGCCTCCCTCGCCCTCTTCCGCGGCCGTCTACGCAAGCCCTGCCGTGGCCGCTGTTCCTCGCCTCCGCCGGCCGCCGGCCAGCGCCGGCAAGCCGCCGCCACCGTCAGTCCCTCCTCTCCGGCCCCGCCTCCTCCAACCTTATCCACCTCGACCTCCTCCCACCGCCACCGGATGTGGCCTCACCGGCAACGGCCTCCGCCCTAGCCGGTGACCTCGCCCCTCCTTCCCCACCGACGGACGCCGCCGCCCTCCGCCCTCCAGCGCCGGCCCCGGCCACGCGACCCCGCCGTCGTCATCGCCATGCCCTCCGCCGCCCGAGCTTATCCTTGGCCCCCTCCGCTCTGGCCACGTGCGGCCACACCGTCGCCGCCCAGGCCCCGCTCTTCCTCGCCGTCGTCTTCCCAGAGACTGCCCCGCCGAGCTCTGCCGGGTCACCGCACGTGCGAATCCCCGTTGCTTCTGCGAGATGCGCTGCTGCGGGAACCTCTGGCCGCGCGCCCAACCGTCTCCCTCGCGTAGGTGATGCCCTGCTCGCCTCCCATGACCACCCCGTAGCCCTACGCCTTCATGTTCCAACGCCAAGCATCGATGGACCGCCATGTCCCTGCGGGGGTTCCTGTTTGTGTGTTGCTCGCAGGGTTCCTGTTGTTCATCTGTGCACATATGTGGATGTGCGTGTGTTTGTGTTACTACGATCCATCGGTGCACTTTGCGTTCCGTGTACAACCCTCTTCCTCCAAGGCTACCCACGATAAGATCTACATCGGACAAGTACGACGACCACCAGAGCAAGTTCGACATCGAACAAGGTTGGGACGACATCATCGCCTTCCCAGACGCCAAGTTCTCCGACCCTCACCAAGATCTCTCGAAGACAAGAATGCACCTCAAGATCTCCTACCGAGAACCCCAAGACCCCGAAGACCCCCGTACCCGAAGGCCTTCGACGTGGAACCCCAAGATCTTCTCTCGGATCGACAAGAACTTCTACTTGGGACTACAAGTACTTCGTCTTGGATCCGATTGAAGCAACCCTGAAGACCACAGATGCGACAAGTACTCCTACACGGACGCCAAGGCCCGAACCCGAAGGCCTCCAAGATCGCCACGGAACGACAAGCGCTTCATCTCGGAACGCCAAGTCCTTCTTCCTGGAACGCCAAGATCAACTCCGTTGCCAAGAAAGATCCTGCCGAGACTGATCCCCGTCGAACCCCGTCGAACCCCGAACCCCCGGAACCCAAGACCTTCGACCCCAGATGTGTGAATCTATTCCGAGCCCCTATTTTGTAAATGCTATATACAAAACCTGTTGCATATTAAATTACTCATGCATGCATACCTGTCTGTGGTTTGGGGGCATTATGCCGGTTCACCTCATAATTAAATATGGAGTTTTTATGCAGGATATCTTTGTCTTATTCTGGACTCCATTTAAATTAGTGTAGCGAACCGATGCCATGTTTCACCTTGTTAATACAACATTTAAATTGCGGGGTAGCTAAACAACATGAATCATTTAATTAATTGACGGGACACCGGTTCCGCTTAATACTGCCTAATTGCACCGCATCTTTGCCATGCCATGCATCATATCATAAACATGCTGATTCTTCTGCCGTAGTATTAAATATTGCATCCGGTGTTTCTTCTAGTGTTTGCTTCTTCGTGGACTAGGCCGATGAGTTGATGCGAGTGTCGACAAGTTCTCCGGATATGATCCTTCGGCAGTGTTTCCCACGCGAGCATCTCTCCCCCTTCTACCTATTTTGCATTTATAGTCTTTATTTCCTCATGTTGATCTATTGCTATCCGTGTCGCGATGCTTTAGTGCTCCGTACCAGTTATATTCCCTGCAGCCTCTATATTGCCTTGGACACATCCTATAGCCTGTTGTTTGATAGATAGTCAGTCTTTGTGTGTCGTAGTCGCTTGCTTAAGTGCTGCTTCGCGTCGTTGTTGTTCCACCGTTGTTGGGAGGTTGGCACATGCTTAATGGTGGAGATGCTTAACGGTGGAGATGATCCTGGCTTACATCTTAACTTGTTAATTAAAATGCTGGAAATTGATATAATGCAGAGGCACCGGTGGGTAATAGTCAATATTTGGTTTTTAACCGCCCACTTGTGTCCACCTAGGACCCGAGTTCTTGACACTTGTTCCGAGATCGAGCGCGCTAACCACAGGTGGGGTGTGTGGGCACCCCCATCGGCTTACTACCTGATTTCAAAGTACTGTACCGGGGGCCACAAGTAGTTTGGGGCTTTATTACTATTCTATACTTATGCCATGTTACTGCTTTATTTAATTTGTGCGTGGAGCACCTGTACTATTTTGGATCGCGCCACGTTTTCGCGGTATCGACAAGCCTAGTCCCCCTTTTTGTGTTCCCAGTCGTTTACCACCGTCGTCGCAAACCCTGGGTCCGTCTCGGAGCCGGCCGACTTCGTTGCGGGTAGCTTAGCGTGGTGGCCCCCATGTACTTGCTTTGGGGTCTGGGAAACATCATGACTTAGGCTCCGCCGACATACCGATGGGTGTATGTTAATTGATCTGGCAAAAAAGGTCGAAGTGCGTGTGGATACTTTGGTGCACCCCTGCAGGGTTAAATCTTTTCGAAAAGCCGTGTCCACGGTTATGGACGACTTGGAGCACAGTTTCTTGACCATAGACAACAATAACTAAAGTTTACTGTTATAATTTGACCTGTATCTGAGATGAATAGTAAGTTGGATAACTGCCATGAAAATATTAAATAAAACTACCAACCGTGTGAGTTTTCTTCGGCTTGACTTCCTCGTTTGGTCTCGAGGGGAAATACCAGGATGGGTATGTGTGGTGTTAGCATCAGGTTGGATCCGAATAGGTCTTTCTTACCCCTCTCTAATAGCCGCCAGTATTACATAGTCTCTATAGGTTGTTTCGTGTCGCTGCACTGCCGCTTCATCCACCATACCTGTGTAGGCGAGAGCCGCCGAATTCGAGCCTCGCCGTGTACTGGCCTCAGTACTGACACTCCTCTTTTTCCTTTGCCCTTTGTCGGCACCCCTTTTGTATTAGCAGGTTTGAGATCGTCGTCGTTAGCAGGGTTACCCTTCCGGCTTGGCCTGGGCAGGGTTATGGACGCCATGAGTTATTCTTCAGGGCTCTTAGCCCCATTTGCATCTTGTCCGTAGTCGGACGCTGTATCGTTTTCAAGGTGATTGGATCTTTGTATTGTATATCTGTATTCTTGACTCATTGAGTCGCTCTTGTATATATATATCTGTTCTGTGGGTCCCATCGAGGACTGTTGTGTAATGGTATTACTTTGTTTTCCACCCGCACGAAAGTGCCTAGTGGGCGTCCTTGAATCGTTTCTATGGGGGTGTGGAGGAAAGGGCTAAAACTTGCATAGGGCCTATTCGAGGGTGTTATAGAGTGGTATCAGAGCTCAGAAGTTACGATACCCCACAAGTCCAGCCTGTAGGATAACCTAGCTAACGACCGAAGTAGAGTGTCAAAACTATTTTGGAAAAATCGGTTGGATAGATCTGATTAGGTCTAATTTTACTCCTTACCCCTCTGCTATTATCCTCTTACCTCCGCATGTTTTGAATCTACTCACTTATCTTTTTTTCGAGTCCAGGGTTTCTCGTGGTTGGGTTTCCGTCGTACCTTCAGGTTTTCGCTTCCTCCTTTGGCAACGGTGTTTCTACATCCGGTCCTCGTGTTATCCGAGGAATCCTTCATCCGTTGGACTTCTCTCTGTTCCTTGTTGTGCCTTCCAGTGTTTTCTGACGTGAAGACATCATCTATGCCCGATCTGATGCAGGGCATGCATCACTCTTTTGTTCCGAACCTCGCTTGTCGAGATCTTTAGTCTGATTCTGAGAGTTGGTTGCATAATTCTCCTCTTCATTTGCAGAGTAATGCTTTGAGTGCGCAATGGACTGATCACCATCCAAATACTCTTATCATTCTCTCTCGGACATTGAATCGGTGGATCCAGCAATTTTACTCCGTCCACGAAAGCTAGAGGTGGCTATACTTGTTGATACCTCTACCTTCACCATTTGTTCCCGGAGTGTTCTCTCGATGATCACGGACAAGAACCTCTTGTTAGTGGTGTCACGGGGATCTACACGAAGCGCGAACTTTCAGATCGCCGGTCTTCTTCCCGGTACCATGAGGCGGATCTCGAGGGCGAGATCCATTGTTAGTGGTGTCGAATTGTGGCGCCCCGCAAAAACCACTACTGGAAAATCGCGTTGTTTTTGTGCATTGCATCATCATGACCGCATGCTCATGTCATCGTGCCACATTGCATTTGAGCAACGTCATCATCATGCATGGTTTGTTTAAAAACTATTTCGAAAGTCTGGTTTTATTTTCTAGACGCCCCGTCTTTATTTCAACTCCAAAACCCGGGTCTCCGGAATATTTTGTTTCGTCTACCAACGGATTTCAAAAGCCCCGTTTTAAATAAACAAAATTTATATTATTTTTATAGGAGGCAGCCAGCCAGGCCCGAAAGCCTAGCCAGCCACCTCCAAATTAAAACCCTAATCTGTCTAACCCCAAACCCTTTTCTACCCAATCCTAGTCTACCCAGCCCCCTCCACCTCACCCCATCCAATCCCCTCCCTCCACCTCACCAACCCCTCCACCTCACTCCCTCACACAGCCAACACCGCCCCCGCTCGCTGCACGCACGCCAGCCCCGCCTGGCCATCCCCTGCCGCCACCTGGGCACGCCACCCAACCCGCTTGGCCCCACACCCCTCCTTTCCCGCCCACTCCCACAGCCACCAACCGCACACTCCGCCTGCCCCGCACCCTGCACGTACTCCCACACCCCGGCCCCACCCCACCTCACGTCCCATGCCTGCCCTCTTTCTCTCTTTGCGTGACGGTCACGCACGCCACCACCACCACGAAACCCTTCCCCACCTCCCCGCATCGGCCGCAAGCCCTGCCACCGGCCTCGGCCTCCACCGCCACCGCGTGCCCGCCGAGCCGCCTCCCTCGCCCTCTTCCTTGGCCGTCTACGCAAGCCCCGCCGTGGCCGCTGTTCCTCGCCTCCGCCGGCTGCTGGCCCCGCGCCGGCAAGCCGCCACCACCGTCGGTCCCTCCTCTTCGGCCCCGCCTCCTCCGTCCTTATCCACCTCGACCTCCTCCCACCGCCACCGGATGTGGCCTCACCGGCAATGGCCTCCGCCCCAGCCGGCGACCCCGCCCCTCCTTCCCCACCGACGGACGCCGCCGCCCGCCGTCCTCCAGCGCTGGCCCCGGCCGCGTGACCCTGCCGTCGTCATCGCCATGCCCTCCGCCGCCCGAGCTTCTCCTCGGCCCCCGCCGCTCTGGCCACGTCCGGCCACGCCGTCGCCGCCCCGGGCCCTGCTCTTCCTCGCCGTCGTCTTCCCAGAGACCGCCCCGCCGAGCTCTGCTGGGTCACCGCACGCACGAATCCACGATGCTTCTGCGAGATGCGCTGCTGCGGGAACCTCTGGCCGCGCGTCGAGCCGTCTCCCTCGCGTACGTGATGCCCTGCTCGCCTCCCATGACCTCCCTGTCGCCCTACGCCTTCCTGTTCCAACGCCAAGCATCGAAGGACCGCCATGTCCCTGCCGGGGTTCCTGTTTGTGTGCTGCTCGCAGGGTTCCTGTTGTTCATCTGTGCACATATGTGGATGTGCGTGTGTTTGTGTTACTACGAGCCATCGGTGCACTTTGCATTCCACGTACAACCCTCTTCCACCAAGGCTAGCCACGACAAGATCTACATAGGACAAGTACGACGACCACCGGAGCAAGTTCGACATCGAACAAGGTCGGGACGACATGATCGCCTTCCCGGACGCCAAGTTCTCTAACCCTCGCCAAGATCTCTCGAAGACAAGAATGCACCTCAAGATCTCCTACCGAGAACCCCAAGACCCCGAAGACCCCCGTACCCGAAGGCCTTCGACGTGGAACCCCAAGATCTTCTCTCGGATCGACAAGAACTTCTACTTGGGACGACAAGTACTTCGTCTTGGATCTGATTGAAGCAACCCCGAAGACCACAAATGCGACAAGTACTCCTACACGGACGCCAAGGCCTGAACCCGAAGACCGCCAAGATCGCCACGGAACGACAAGCGCTTCATCTCGGAACGCCATTCCTTCTTCCCAGAACGCCAAGATCCACTCCATTGCCGAGAACGTTCCTGCCGAAACCGATCCCCGTCGAACCCCGAACCCCCGGAACCCAAGACCTTCGACCCCAGATGTGTGAATCTTTTCCGAGCCCCTATTCTATAAATGCTATATATAAAACCTGTTGCATATTAAATTGCTCATGCATGCAAACCTGTCTGTGGTTTGGGGGCATTATGCCGGTTCACCTCATAATTAAATATGGAGTGTTTATGCAGGATATCTTTGTCTTATTCCGGACTCCATTTAAATTAGTGTAGTGAACCGATGCCATGTTTCACCCAGTTAATACAATATTTAAATTGCAGGGTAGCTAAACAACATGAATCATTTAATTAATTGTCGGGACACCGGTTCCACTTAATACTGCCTAATTGCACTGCATCTTTGCCATGCCATGCATCATATCATAAACATGCCGATTCTTCTGCCGTAGTATTAAATATTGCATCCGGTGTTTCTTCTAGTGTTTGCTTCTTCGCGGACTAGGCCGATGAGTTGATGCGAGTGTCGACAAGTTCTCCGGATATGATCCTTCGGCAGTGTTTCCCAGGCGAGCATCTCTCCCTCTTCTACCTATTTTGCATTTATAGTCTTTATTTCCTCCTGTTGATCTATTGCTATCCGTGTCGCGATGCTTTAGTGCTCCATACCAGTTATATTCCCTGCAGCCTCTATATTGCCTTGGACACATCCTATAGCCTGTTGTTTGATAGATAGTCGGTCTTTGCGTGTCGTAGTCGCTTGCTTAAGTGCTGCTTCGCGTCGTTGTTGTTCCACCGTTGTTGGGAGGTTGGCACATGCTTAATGGTGGAGATGCTTAACAGTGGAGATGATCCTGGCTTACATCTTAACTTGTTAATTAAAATGCTGGAAATAGATATAATGCAGAGGCACCGGTGGGTAATAGTCAATATTTGGTTTTTAACCGCCCACTTGTGTCCACCTAGGACCCGAATTCTTGACACCTGTTCCGAGATCGAGCGCGCTAACCACAGGTGGGGTGTGTGGGCACCGCCATCGGCTTACTACCTGATTTCAAAGTACTGTACCGGGGTCCACAAGTAGTTTGGGGCTTTATTACTATTCTGTACTTATGCCATGTTACTACTTTATTTAATTTGTGCGTGGAGCACCTGTACTGTTTTGGATCGCGCCACGTTTTCGCGGTATCGACAAGCCTAGTCCCCCTTTTCGGGTTCCCAGTCGTTTACCGCTGTCGTCGCAAACCCTGGGACCGTCTCGGAGCCGGCCGACTTCGTTGCGGGTAGCTTAGTGGGGTGGCCCCCATGTACTTGCTTTGGGTCTGGGAAACGTCATGACTTAGGCTCCGCCGACATACCGATGGGTGTATGTTAATTGATCTGGCAAAAAGGGTCGAAGTGCGTGTGGATACTTTGGTGCACCCCTGCAGGGTGAAATCTTTTCGAAAAGCCGTGTCCATGGTTATGGACGACTTGGAGCACAGTTTCTCGACCATAGACAACTATAACTAAAGTTTACTGTTATAATTTGACCTGTATCTGAGATGAATGGTAAGTTGGATAACTGCCATGAAAAGATTAAATAAAACTGCCAACCGTGTGAGTTTTCCTCGGCTTGACTTCCTCGTTTGTTCTCGAGGGGAAATACAAGGATGGGTATGTGTGGTGTTAGCATCAGGTTGGATCCGAATAGGTCTTTCTTACCCCTCTCTAATAGCCGCCAGTATTACATAGTCTCTATAGGTTGTTTCGTGTCGCTGCGCTGCCGCTTCATCCACCATACCGGTGTAGGTGAGAGCCGCCGAATTCTTGCCTCACCGTGTACTGGCCTCAGTACTGACGCTCCTCTTTTTCCTTTGCCCTTTGTCGGCACCCCTTTTGTTTTAGTAGGTTTGAGATCGCCGTCGTTAGCAGGATTACCCTTCCGGCTTGGCCTGGGCAGGACTATGGACGCCATGAGTTATTCTTCAGGGCTCTTAGCCCCATTTGAATCTTGTCCGTAGTCGGACGCTCTATCGTTTTCAAGGTGATTGGATCTTTGTATTGTGTATTTGTATTCTTGACTCGTTGAGTCGTTGTTGTATATATATATCTGTTATGTGGGTCCCATCGAGGACTGTTGTGTAATGGTATTACTTCGTTTTCCACCCGCACGAAAGTGCCTGGTGGGCGTCCTTGAATCGTTTCTATGCGGGTTTGGCGGAAAGGGCTAAAACTTGCATAGGGCCGATTCGAGGGTGTTACATGCCCGTATGAGAAGAGAGAAGATCATGGATGAAGACTCATTTTGAAATCCAAGTGCAAGCCCACTCCAAACAAGAACTTTGTCAAGAAAGTCCCAAACAAGAACTTAAGAAACAAGAACTTACCCAACAAGAGGGTCCCACAAAAATATGTGTTGGTGGCTCGTGAAGAATATGAAGAGAACAATGAGAATCATAGTGATGATGAAGATGATGGAGAGATTGTGGGCATGGCCGCCATTGCCACAATTGCCACCACCTCCACTACTACTACCACGACCTCTTCACCAACATCTCTCTTCGACTCTCCTAATGAGAACAAGCGCGCCACCAAGTCTACATGTCTAGTGGCCACTATTTCTTCAACCTCCTCACCGACATCAATCTTTGACTCTCCAAATGAGGACAAGCTCGTCACAAACCCCACATGTCTCATGGTTAAAGCCTCCACGGTAACTCCTCCACCCACTACTCCTCCTTCTATTGATGCATCATCATATGATGATGAAAAGATTCTCAGGATTAAGAAGGAAATAGTGGAATCCACTAGCTGCTTGGATAGGTTGGTTGGAGAAGCCAAGGTATGTGTTGAGGCTCTCTTGAGTCAACTAGGTGAGGCACGTTATATCATTGACGAGAGAGATGACTCCATCACGGAGATGTTTGGTCATGCTAGGAAGGCCACCATGGAGGTAGCCGCCTTGACCGATTATCTTGAGGAAGAGCAAAGTAAAATAGTTTCCCTAGAAGAGAAGTATATTGCCTATGAAGAATCCATTAACTTGAATATCTCTAAACTTGTTAAAGAACGTGATCATGCTCTTACTTTAACTAATGTGCTTAAAAAGGAAAAGCTCGAGTTTGGGGTTGGTCATGATAGACTAAATGAAAGTTTTGAGTAACTCAAAAAGGAACATGAGTCCTTGTTGAGAAAATTCACTACTCTTGCTCGTGCTCGGAGAATGGATTCCCCCAATCTTTCTTTGAAGGCCAAGGCTCATGTCTATGAAGAAGAAGTTGATTCTTTGGGAATGATAGAAGGAGATGATGAAGATATCAAATGTGCTCTTCATGAGAAATTGGCATTAGTCTCAAGAAGGTTTTGGAAGAATCAAGGAAAGGGCAATCCATCAAGGACTACCACAACTAGTGCAAGACCCAAGTTGAGATCATGGTACAATTGTGTAGAATCCAACCACTTCATCGCCGAATGGCCGTAGGAGAAGAGAGAAGATCATGGAGGAAGACTCATTTTGAAATCCAAGTTCAAGCCCACTCCAAACAAGAACTTTGTCAAGAAACTCCCAAACAAGAACTTCGGAAACAAGAACTTACCCAACAAGAGGGTCCCACAAAAATATGTGTTGGTGGCTCGTGAAGAATATGAAGAGAACAATGAGAATGATAGGATGATGAAGATGATGGAGAGATTGTGGGCATGGCCGCCATTGCCACAATTGCCACCACCTCCGCTACTACTACCACGACCTCTTCACCAACATCTCTATTCGACTCTCCTAATGAGAACAAGCGCGCCACCAAGTCTACATGTCTAGTGGCCACTACTTCTTCAACCTCCTCGCCGACATCAATCTTTGACTCTCCAAATGAGGATAAGCTCGTCACAAACCCCACATGTCTCATGGTTAAAGCCTCCACGGTAACTCCTCCACCCAATACTCCTCCTTCTATTGATGCATCATCATATGATGATGAAATGAGTCTCAAGATTAAGAAGGAAATAGTGGAATCCACTAGCTGCTTGGATAACTTGGTAGGAGAAGCCAAGGTATGTGTTGAGGCTCTCTTGAGTCCACTAGGTGAAGAACGTTATATCATTGACGAGAGAGATGACTCCATCTCGGAGATGTTTGGTCATGCTAGGAAGGCCACCATGGAGGTAGTCGCCTTGACCGATGCTCTTGAGGAAGAGCAAAGTAAAATAGTTTCCCTAGAAGAGAAGTATATTGCCCATGAAGAATCCATTAACTTGAATATCTCTAAACTTGTTAAAGAACGTCATCATGCTCTTACTTTAACTAATGTGCTTAAAAAGGAAAAGCTCGAGTTTGGGGTTAGTCATGAGAGACTAAATGAAAGTTTTGAGTAACTCAAAAAGGAACATGAGTCCTTGTTGAGCAAATTCTCTACTCTTGCTCGTGCTCGGAGAATGGATTCCCCCACTCTTTCTTTGAAGGCCAAGGCTCATGTCTATGAATAAGAAGTTGATTCTTTGGGAATGATAGAAGGAGATGATGAAGATATCAAGCGTGCTCTTGATGAGAAATTGGCATTAGTCTCAAGAAGGATTTGGAAGAATCAAGGAAAGGGCAGTCCATCAAGGACTACCACAACTAGTGCAAGACCCAAGTTGAGATCATGCTACAATTGTGGAGAATCCAACCACTTCATCGCCGAATGCCCGTATGAGAAGAGAGAAGATCATGGATGAAGACTCATTTTGAAATCCAAGTGCAAGCCCACTCCAAACAAGAACTTTGTCAAGAAAGTCCCAAACAAGAACTTCAGAAACAAGAACTTACCCAACAAGAGGGTCCCACAAAAATATGTGTTGGTGGCTCGTGAAGAATATGAAGAGAACAATGAGAATGATAGTGATGATGAAGATGATGGAGAGATTGTGGGAATGGCCGCCATTGCCACAATTGCCACCACCTCCGCTACTACTACCACGACCTCTTCACCAACATCTCTCTTCGACTCTCCTAATGAGAACAAGCGCGCCGCCAAGTGTACATGTCTAGTGGCCACTACTTCTTCAACCTCCTCACCGACATCAATCTTTGACCCTCCAAATGAGGATAAGCTCGTCACAAACCCCACATGTCTCATGGTTAAAGCCTCCACGGTAACTCCTCCACCCACTACTCCTCCTTCTATTGATGCATCATCATATGATGATGAAATGAGTCTCAAGATTAAGAAGGAAATAGTGGAATCCACTAGCTGCTTGGATAACTTGTTAGGAGAAGCCAAGGTATGTGTTGAGGCTCTCTTGAGTCAACTAGGTGAGGCACGTTATATCATTGACGAGAGATGACTCCATCACGGAGATGTTTGGTCATGCTAGGAAGGCCACCATGGAGGTAGCCGCCTTGACCGATTCTCTTGAGGAAGAGCAAAGTAAAATAGTTTCCCTAGAAGAGAAGTATATTTCCTATGAAGAATCCATTAACTTGAATATCTCTAAACTTGTTAAAGAACGTGATCATGCTCTTACTTTAACTAATGTGCTTAAAAAGGAAAAGCTCGAGTTTGGGGTTGGTCATGATAGACTAAATGAAAGTTTTGAGTAACTCAAAAAGGAACATGAGTACTTGTTGAGAAAATTCTCTACTCTTGCTCGTGCTCGGAGAATGGATTCCCCCAATCTTTCTTTGAAGGCCAAGGCTCATGTCTATGAAGAAGAAGTTGATTCTTTGGGAATGATAGAAGGAGATGATGACGATATCAAGTGTGCTCTTCATGAGAAATTGGCACTAGTCTCAAAAGGATTTGGAAGTATCAAGGAAAGGGCAATCCAACAAGGACTACCACAACTAGTGCAAGACCCAAGTTGAGATCATGGTACAATTGTGGAGAATCCAACATCTTCATCGCCGAATGCCCGTATGAGAAGAGAGAAGATCGTGGATGAAGACTCATTTTGAAATCCAAGTGCAAGCCCACTCCAAACAAGAACTTCGTCAGGAAACTCCCAAACAAGAACTTCGGAAACAAGAACTTACCCAACAAGAGGGTCCCACAAAAATATGTGTTGGTGGCTCGTGAAGAATATGAAGAGAACAATCAGAATGATAGTGATGATGAAGATGATGGAGAGATTGTGGGAATGGCCGCCATTGCCACAATTGCCACCACCTCCGCTACTACTACCACAACCTCTTCACCAACATCTCTCTTCGACGCTCCTAATGAGAACAAGAGCGCCACCAAGTCTACATGTCTAGTGGCCACTACTTCTTCAACCTCCTCACCGACATCAATCTTTGACCCTCCAAATGAGGATAAGCGCGTCACAAACCCCACATGTATCATGGTTAAAGCCTCCACCCACTACTCCTCCTTCTATTGATGCATCATCATATGATGATGAAATGAGTCTCAAGATTAAGAAGGAAATAGTGGAATCCACTAGCTGCTTGGATAACTTGGTAGGAGAAGCCAAGGTATGTGTTGAGGCTCTCTTGAGTCCACTAGGTGAAGAACGTTATATCATTGACGAGAGAGATGACTCCATCTCGGAGATGTTTGGTCATGCTAGGAAGGCCACCATGGAGGTAGTCGCCTTGACCGATGCTCTTGAGGAAGAGCAAAGTAAAATAGTTTCCCTAGAAGAGAAGTATATTGCCCATGAAGAATCCATTAACTTGAATATCTCTAAACTTGTTAAAGAACGTCATCATGCCCTTACTTTAACTAATGTGCTTAAAAAGGAAAAGCTCGAGTTTGGGGTTAGTCATGATAGACTAAATGAAAGTTTTGAGTAACTCAAAAAGGAACATGAGTCCTTGTTGAGCAAATTCTCTACTCTTGCTCGTGCTCGCAGAATGGATTCCCCCACTCTTTCTTTGAAGGCCAAGGCTCATGTCTATGAATAAGAAGTTGAGTCTTTGGGAATGATAGAAGGAGATGATGAAGATATCAAGGGTGCTCTTCATGAGAAATTGGCATTACTCTCAAGAAGGATTTGGAAGAATCAAGGAAAGGGCAATCCATCAAGGACTACCACAACTAGTGCAAGACCCAAGTTGAGATCATGCTACAATTGTGGAGAATCCAACCACTTCATCGCCGAATGCCCGTATGAGAAGAGAGAAGATCATGGAGGAAGACTCATTTTGAAATCTAAGTGCAAGCCCACTCCAGACAAGAACTTCGTCAAGAAAGTCTCAAACAAGAACTTCAGAAACAAGAACTTACCCAACAAGAGGGTCCCCCAAAAGTTTTGTTTGTGGCTCGTGAAGAATATGAAGAGAACAATGAGAATCATAGTGATGATGAAGATGATGGAGAGATTGTGGGAATGGCCGCCATTGCCACAATTGCCACCACCTCCGCTACTACTACCACGACCTCTTCACCAACATCTCTCTTCGACTCTCCTAATGAGAACAAGCGCGCCACCAAGTCTACATGTCTAGTGGCCACTACTTCTTCAACCTCCTCACCGACATCAATCTTTGACTCTCCAAATGAGGACAAGCTCGTCACAAACCCCACATGTCTCATGGTTAAAGCCTCCACGGTAACTCCTCCACCCACTACTCCTCCTTCTATTGATGCATCATCATATGATGATGAAAAGAGTCTCAGGATTAAGAAGGAAATAGTGGAATCCACTAGCTGCTTGGATAACTTGGTAGGAGAAGCCAAGGTATGTGTTGAGGCTCTCTTGAGTCAACTAGGTCAGGCACGTTATATCATTGACGAGAGATGACTCCATCACGGAGATGTTTGGTCATGCTAGGAAGGCCACCATGGAGGTAGCCGCCTTGACCGATTCTCTTGAGGAAGAGCAAAGTAAAATAGTTTCCCTAGAAGAGAAGTATATTTCCTATGAAGAATCCATTAACTTGAATATCTCTAAACTTGTTAAAGAACGTGATCATGCTCTTACTTTAACTAATGTGCTTAAAAAGGAAAAGCTCGAGTTTGGGGTTGGTCATGATAGACTAAATGAAAGTTTTGAGTAACTCAAAAAGGAACATGAGTCCTTGTTGAGAAAATTCTCTACTCTTGCTCGTGCTCGGAGAATGGATTCCCCCACTCTTTCTTTGAAGGCCAAGGCTCATGTCTATGAATAAGAAGTTGAGTCTTTGGGAATGATAGAAGGAGATGATGAAGATATCAAGGGTGCTCTTCATGAGAAATTGGCATTACTCTCAAGAAGGATTTGGAAGAATCAAGGAAAGGGCAGTCCATCAAGGACTACCACAACTAGTGCAAGACCCAAGTTGAGATCATGCTACAATTGTGGAGAATCCAACCACTTCATCGCCGAATGCCCGTATGAGAAGAGAGAAGATCATGGAGGAAGACTCATTTTGAAATCCAAGTGCAAGCCCACTCCAGACAAGAACTTCGTCAAGAAAGTCTCAAACAAGAACTTCGGAAACAAGAACTTACCCAACAAGAAGGTCCCACAAAAATATGTGTTGGTGGCTCGTGAAGAATATGAAGAGAACAATCAGAATGATAGTGATGATGAAGATGATGGAGAGATTGTGGGAATCGCCGCCATTGCCACAATTGCCACCACCTCCGCTACTACTACCATAACCTCTTCACCAACATCTCTCTTCGACTCTCCTAATGAGAACAAGCGCGCCGCCAAGTGTACATGTCTAGTGGCCACTACTTCTTCAACCTCCTCACCGACATCAATCTTTGACCCTCCAAATGAGGATAAGCTCGTCACAAACCCCACATGTCTCATGGTTAAAGCCTCCACGGTAACTCCTCCACCCACTACTCCTCCTTCTATTGATGCATCATCATATGATGATGAAATGAGTCTCAAGATTAAGAAGGAAATAGTGGAATCCACTAGTTGCTTGGATAACTTGGTAGGAGAAGCCAAGGTATGTGTTGAGGCTCTCTTGAGTCAACTAGGTGAAGCACGTTATATCATTGACGAGAGAGATGACTCCATCTCGGAGATGTTTGGTCATGCTAGGAAGGCCACCATGGAGGTAGTCGCCTTGACCGATGCTCTTGAGGAAGAGCAAAGTAAAATAGTTTCCCTAGAAGAGAAGTATATTGCCCGTGAAGAATCCATTGACTTGAATATCTCTAAACTTGTTAAAGAACGTGATCATGCTCTTACTTTAACTAATGTGCTTAAAAAGGAAAAGCTCGAGTTTGGGGTTGGTCATGATAGACTAAATGAAAGTTTTGAGTAACTCAAAAAGGAACATGAGTCCTTGTTGAGCAAATTCTCTACTCTTCCTCGTGCTCGGAGAATGGATTCCCCCACTCTTTCTTTGAAGGCCAAGGCTCATGTCTATGAATAAGAAGTTGATTCTTTGGGAATGATAGAAGGAGATGATGAAGATATCAAGCGTGCTCTTCATGAGAAATTGGCATTAGTCTCAAGAAGGATTTGGAAGAATCAAGGAAAGGGCAATCCATCAAGGACTACCACAACTAGTGCAAGACCCAAGTTGAGATCATGCTACAATTGTGGAGAATCCAACCAATTCATCGCCGAATGCCCGTATGAGAAGAGAGAAGATCATGGATGAAGACTCATTTTGAAATCTAAGTGCAAGCCCACTCCAGACAAGAACTTCGTCAAGAGAGTCTCAAACAAGAACTTCGGAAACAAGAACTTACCCAACAAGAGGGTCCCCCAAAATTTTTGTTGGTGGCTCGTGAAGAATATGAAGAGAATAATGAGAATCATAGTGATGATGAAGATGATGGAGAGATTGTGGGAATGGCCGCCATTGCCACAATTGCCACCACCTCCGCTACTACTACCACGACCTCTTCACCAACATCTCTCTTCGACTCTCCTAATGAGAACAAGCGCGCCACCAAGTCTAGATGTCTAGTGGCCACTACTTCTTCAACCTCCTCACCGACATCAATCTTTGACTCTCCAAATGAGGACAAGCTCGTCACAAACCCCACATGTCTCATGGTTAAATCCTCCACGGTAACTCCTCCACCCACTACTCCTCCTTCTATTGATGCATCATCATATGATGATGAAAAGAGTCTCAGGATTAAGAAGGAAATAGTGGAATCCACTAGCTGCTTGGATAACTTGGTAGGAGAAGCCAAGGTATGTGTTGAGGCTCTCTTGAGTCAACTAGGTCAGGCACGTTATATCATTGACGAGAGATGACTCCATCACGGAGATGTTTGGTCATGCTAGGAAGGCCACCATGGAGGTAGCCGCCTTGACCGATTCTCTTGAGGAAGAGCAAAGTAAAATAGTTTCCCTAGAAGAGAAGTATATTTCCTATGAAGAATCCATTAACTTGAATATCTCTAAACTTGTTAAAGAACGTGATCATGCTCTTACTTTAACTAATGTGCTTAAAAAGGAAAAGCTCGAGTTTGGGGTTGGTCATGATAGACTAAATGAAAGTTTTGAGTAACTCAAAAAGGAACATGAGTCCTTGTTGAGAAAATTCTCTACTCTTGCTCGTGCTCGGAGAATGGATTCCCCCAATCTTTCTTTGAAGGCCAAGGCTCATGTCTATGAAGAAGAAGTTGATTCTTTGGGAATGATAGAAGGAGATGATGAAGATATCAAGTGTGCTCTTCATGAGAAATTGGCACTAGTCTCAAAAGGATTTGGAAGTATCAAGGAAAGGGCAATCCAACAAGGACTACCACAACTAGTGCAAGACCCAAGTTGAGATCATGGTACAATTGTGGAGAATCCAACATCTTCATCGCCGAATGCCCGTATGAGAAGAGAGAAGATCGTGGATGAAGACTCATTTTGAAATCCAAGTGCAAGCCCACTCCAAACAAGAACTTCGTCAAGAAACTCCCAAACAAGAACTTCGGAAACAAGAACTTACCCAACAAGAGGGTCCCACAAAAATATATGTTGGTGGCTCGTGAAGAATATGAAGAGAACAATCAGAATGATAGTGATGATGAAGATGATGGAGAGATTGTGGGAATGGCCGCCATTGCCACAATTGCCACCACCTCCGCTACTACTACCACAACCTCTTCACCAACATCTCTCTTCGACTCTCCTAATGAGAACAAGAGCGCCACCAAGTCTACATGTCTAGTGGCCACTACTTCTTCAACCTCCTCACCGACATCAATCTTTGACCCTCCAAATGAGGATATGCTCGTCACAAACCCCACATGTATCATGGTTAAAGCCTCCACGGTAACTCCTCCACCCACTACTCCTCCTTCTATTGATGCATCATCATATGATGATGAAATGAGTCTCAAGATTAAGAAGGAAATAGTGGAATCCACTAGCTGCTTGGATAACTTGGTAGGAGAAGCCAAGGTATGTGTTGAGGATCTCTTGAGTCCACTAGGTGAAGAACGTTATATCATTGACGAGAGAGATGACTCCATCTCGGAGATGTTTGGTCATGCTAGGAAGGCCACCATGGAGGTAGTCGCCTTGACCGATGCTCTTGAGGAAGAGCAAAGTAAAATAGTTTCCCTAGAAGAGAAGTATATTGCCCATGAAGAATCCATTAACTTGAATATCTCTAAACTTGTTAAAGAACGTCATCATGCCCTTACTTTAACTAATGTGCTTAAAAAGGAAAAGCTCGAGTTTGCAGTTAGTCATGATAGACTAAATGAAAGTTTTGAGTAACTCAAAAAGGAACATGAGTCATTGTTGAGCAAATTCTCTACTCTTCCTCGTGCTCGGAGAATGGATTCCCCCACTCTTTCTTTGAAGGCCAAGGCTCATGTCTATGAATAAGAAGTTGATTCTTTGGGAATGAGAGAAGGAGATGATGAAGATATCAAGCGTGCTCTTCATGAGAAATTGGCATTAGTCTCAAGAAGGATTTGGAAGAATCAAGGAAAGGGCAATCCATCAAGGACTACCACAACTAGTGCAAGACCCAAGTTGAGATCATGCTACAATTGTGGAGAATCCAACCACTTCATCGCCGAATGCCCGTATGAGAAGAGAGAAGATCATGGAGGAAGACTCATTTTGAAATCTAAGTGCAAGCCCACTCCAGACAAGAACTTCGTCAAGAAAGTCTCAAACAAGAACTTCGGAAACAAGAACTTACCCAACAAGAAGGTCCCACAAAAATATGTGTTGGTGGCTCGTGAAGAATATGAAGAGAACAATCAGAATGATAGTGATGATGAAGATGATGGAGAGATTGTGGGAATCGCCGCCATTGCCACAATTGCCACCACCTCCGCTACTACTACCACAACCTCTTCACCAACAACTCTCTTCGAATCTCCTAATGAGAACAAGCGCGCCGCCAAGTGTACATGTCTAGTGGCCACTACTTCTTCAACCTCCTCACCGACATCAATCTTTGACCCTCCAAATGAGGATAAGCTCGTCACAAACCCCACATGTCTCATGGTTAAAGCCTCCACGGTAACTCCTCCACCCACTACTCCTCCTTCTATTGATGCATCATCATATGATGATGAAATGAGTCTCAAGATTAAGAAGGAAATAGTGGAATCCACTAGTTGCTTGGATAACTTGGTAGGAGAAGCCAAGGTATGTGTTGAGGCTCTCTTGAGTCAACTAGGTGAAGCACGTTATATCATTGACGAGAGAGATGACTCCATCTCGGAGATGTTTGGTCATGCTAGGAAGGCCACCATGGAGGTAGTCGCCTTGACCGATGCTCTTGAGGAAGAGCAAAGTAAAATAGTTTCCCTAGAAGAGAAGTATATTGCCCGTGAATAATCCATTAACTTGAATATCTCTAAACTTGTTAAAGAACGTGATCATGCTCTTACTTTAACTAATGTGCTTAAAAAGGAAAAGCTCGAGTTTGGGGTTGGTCATGATAGACTAAATGAAAGTTTTGAGTAACTCAAAAAGGAACATGAGTCCTTGTTGAGCAAATTCTCTACTCTTCCTCGTGCTCGGAGAATGGATTCCCCCACTCTTTCTTTGAAGGCCAAGGCTCATGTCTATGAATAAGAAGTTGATTCTTTGGGAATGATAGAAGGAGATGATGAAGATATCAAGCGTGCTCTTCATGAGAAATTGGCATTAGTCTCAAGAAGGATTTGGAAGAATCAAGGAAAGGGCAATCCATCAAGGACTACCACAACTAGTGCAAGACCCAAGTTGAGATCATGCTAAAATTGTGGAGAATCCAACCACTTCATCGCCGAATGCCCGTATGAGAAGAGAGAAGATCATGGAGGAAGACTCATTTTGAAATCTAAGTGCAAGCCCACTCCAAACAAGAACTTCGTCAAGAAAGTCTCAAACAAGAACTTCGGAAACAAGAACTTACCCAACAAGAAGGTCCCACAAAAATATGTGTTGGTGGCTCGTGAAGAATATGAAGAGAACAATCAGAATGATAGTGATGATGAAGATGATGGAGAGATTGTGGGAATGGCCGCCATTGCCACAATTGCCACCACCTCCGCTACTACTACCACAACCTCTTCACCAACATCTCTCTTCGACTCTCCTAATGAGAACAAGAGCGCCACCAAGTCTACATGTCTAGTGGCCACTACTTCTTCAACCTCCTCACCGACATCAATCTTTGACCCTCCAAATGAGGATAAGCTCGTCACAAACCCCACATGTCTCATGGTTAAAGCCTCCACGGTAACTCCTCCACCCACTACTCCTCCTTCTATTGATGCATCATCATATGATGATGAAATGAGTCTCAAGATTAAGAAGGAAATAGTGGAATCCACTAGCTGCTTGGATAACTTGGTAGGAGAAGCCAAGGTATGTGTTGAGGCTCTCTTGAGTCCACTAGGTGAATAACGTTATATCATTGACGACAGAGATGACTCCATCTCGGAGATGTTTTGTCATGCTAGGAAGGCCACCATGGAGGTAGTCGCCTTGACCAATGCTCTTGAGGAAGAGCAAAGTAAAATAGTTTCCCTAGAAGAGAAGAATATTGCCCGTGAAGAATCCATTAACTTGAATATCTCTAAACTTGTTAAAGAACGTGATCATGCTCTTACTTTAACTAATGTGCTTAAAAACGAAAAGCTCGAGTTTGGGGTTGGTCATGATAGACTAAATGAAAGTTTTGAGTGACTCAAAAAGGAACATGAGTCCTTGTTGAGAAAATTCTCTACTCTTGCTCGTGCTCGGAGAATGGATTCCCCCAATCTTTCTTTGAAGGCCAAGGCTCATGTCTATGAAGAAGAAGTTGATTCTTTGGGAATGATAGAAGGAGATGATGAAGATATCAAATGTGCTCTTCATGAGAAATTGGCATTAGTCTCAAGAAGGTTTTGGAAGAATCAAGGAAAGGGCAATCCATCAAGGACTACCACAACTAGTGCAAGACCCAAGTTGAGATGATGCTATAATTGTGTAGAATCCAACCACTTCATCGCCGAATGGCCGTAGGAGAAGAGAGAAGATCATGGAGGAAGACTCATTTTGAAATCCAAGTTCAAGCCCACTCCAAACAATAACTTCGTCAAGAAAGTCCCAAACAAGAACTTCGGAAACAAGAACTTACCCAACAAGAAGGTCCCACAAAAATATGTGTTGGTGGCTCGTGAAGAATATGAAGAGAACAATCAGAATGATAGTGATGATGAAGATGATGGAGAGATTGTGGGAATGGCCGCCATTGCCACAATTGCCACCACCTCCGCTACTACTACCACAACCTCTTCACCAACATCTCTCTTCGACTCTCCTAATGAGAACAAGCGCGCCACCAAGTGTACATGTCTAGTGGCCACTACTTCTTCAACCTCCTCACCGACATCAATCTTTGACCCTCCAAATGAGGATAAGCTCGTCACAAATCCCACATGTCTCATGGTTAAAGCCTCCACGGTAACTCCTCCACCCACTACTCCTCCTTCTATTGATGCATCATCATATGATGATGAAATGAGTCTCAAATTAAGAAGGAAATAGTGGAATCCACTAGTTGCTTGGATAACTTAGTAGGAGAAGCCAAGGTATGTGTTGGGGCTCTCTGGAGTCAACTAGGTGAAGCACGTTATATCATTGACAAGAGAGATGACTCCATCTCGGAGATGTTTGGTCATGCTAGGAAGGCCACCATGGAGGTAGTCGCCTTGACCAATGCTCTTGAGGAAGAGCAAAGTAAGATAGTTTCCCTAGAAGAGAAGTATATTGCCCGTGAAGAATCCATTAACTTGAATATCTCTAAACTTGTTAAAGAACGTGATCATGATCTTACTTTAACTAATGTGCTTAAAAACGAAAAGCTCGAGTTTGGGGTTGGTCATGATAGACTAAATGAAAGTTTTGAGTAACTCAAAAAGGAACATGAGTCCTTGTTAAGAAAATTCTCTACTCTTTCTCGTGATCGGAGAATGGATTCCCCCAATCTTTCTTTGAAGGCCAAGGCTCATGTCTATGAAGAAGAAGTTGATTCTTTGGGAATGATAGAAGGAGATGATGAAGATATCAAATGTGCTCTTCATGAGAAATTGGCATTAGTCTCAAGAAGGTTTTGGAAGAATCAAGGAAAGGGCAATCCATCAAGGACTACCACAACTAGTGCAACACCCAAGTTGAGAAGATGCTATAATTGTGGAGAATCCAACCACTTCATCGCCGAATGGCCGTATGAGAAGAGAGAAGATCATGGAGGAAGACTCATTTTGAAATCCAAGTTCAAGCCCACTCCTAACAATAACTTCGTCAAGAAAGTCCCAAACTAGAACTTCGGAAACAAGAACTTTCCCAACAAGAAGGTCCCACAAAAATATGTGTTGGTGGCTCGTGAAGAATATGAAGAGAACAATCAGAATGATAGTGATGATGAAGATGATGGAGAGATTGTGGGCATGGCCGCCATTGCCACAATTGCCACCACCTCCGCTACTACTACCACAACCTCTTCACCAACATCTCTCTTCGACTCTCCTAATGAGAAAAAGCACGCCACCAAGTCTACATGTCTAGTGGCTATTACTTCTTCAACCTCCTCACCGACATCAATCTTTGACTCTCCAAATGAGGACAAGCTCGTCACCAACCCTAATGTCTCATGGTTAAAGCCTCCACGGTAACTCCTCCACCCACTACTCCTCCTTCTATTGATGCATCATCATATGATGATGAAATGAGTCTCAAGATTAAGAAGGAAATAGTGGAATCCACTAGCTGCTTGGATAACTTGGTAGGAGAAGCCAAGGTATGTGTTGAGTCTCTCTTGAGTCAACTAGGTGAGGCACGTTATATCATTGACGAGAGAGATGACTCAATCTCGGAGATGTTAGGTCATGCTAGGAAGGCCACCATGGAGGTAGTCGCCTTGACCGATGCTCTTGAGGAAGAGCAAAGTAAAATAGTTTCCCTAGAAGAGAAGTATATTGCCCATGAAGAATCCATTGACTTGAATATCTCTAAACTTGTTAAAGAACATCATCATGCTCTTACATTAACTAATGTGCTTAAAAAGGAAAAGCTCGAGTTTGGGGTTAGTCATGATAGACTAAATGAAAGTTTTGAGTAACTCAAAAAGGAACATGAGTCCTTGTTGAGCAAATTCTCTACTCTTGCTCGTGCTCGCAGAATGGATTCCCCCACTCTTTCTTTGAAGGCCAAGGCTCATGTCTATGAATAAGAAGTTGAGTCTTTGGGAATGATAGAAGGAGATGATGAAGATATCAAGGGTGCTCTTCATGAGAAATTGGCATTACTCTCAAGAAGGATTTGGAAGAATCAAGGAAAGGGCAATCCATCAAGGACTACCACAACTAGTGCAAGACCCAAGTTGAGATCATGCTACAATTGTGGAGAATCCAACCACTTCATCGCCGAATGCCCGTATGAGAAGAGAGAAGATCATGGAGGAAGACTCATTTTGAAATCTAAGTGCAAGCCCACTCCAGACAAGAACTTCGTCAAGAAAGTCTCAAACAAGAACTTCAGAAACAAGAACTTACCCAACAAGAGGGTCCCCCAAAAGTTTTGTTTGTGGCTCGTGAAGAATATGAAGAGAACAATGAGAATCATAGTGATGATGAAGATGATGGAGAGATTGTGGGAATGGCCGCCATTGCCACAATTGCCACCACCTCCGCTACTACTACCACGACCTCTTCACCAACATCTCTCTTCGACTCTCCTAATGAGAACAAGCGCGCCACCAAGTCTACATGTCTAGTGGCCACTACTTCTTCAACCTCCTCACCGACATCAATCTTTGACCCTCCAAATGAGGATAAGCTCGTCACAAACCCCACATGTCTCATGGTTAAAGCCTCCACGGTAACTCCTCCACCCACTACTCCTCCTTCTATTGATGCATCACCATATGATGATGAAATGAGTCTCAAGATTAAGAAGGAAATAGTGGAATCCACTAGTTGCTTGGATAACTTGGTAGGAGAAGCCAAGGTATGTGTTGAGGCTCTCTTGAGTCAACTAGGTGAAGCACGTTATATCATTGACGAGAGAGATGACTCCATCTCGGAGATGTTTGGTCATGCTAGGAAGGACACCATGGAGGTAGTCGCCTTGACCGATGCTCTTGAGGAAGAGCAAAGTAAAATAGTTTCCCTAGAAGAGAAGTATATTGCCCATGAAGAATCCATTGACTTGAATATCTCTAAACTTGTTAAAGAACGTCATCATGCTCTTACATTAACTAACGTGCTTAAAAAGGAAAAGCTCGAGTTTGGGGTTAGTCATCATAGACTAAATGAAAGTTTTGAGTAACTCAAAAAGGAACATGAGTCCTTGTTGAGCAAATTCTCTACTCTTGCTCGTGCTCGCAGAATGGATTCCCCCACTCTTTCTTTGAAGGCCAAGCCTCATGTCTATGAATAAGAAGTTGAGTCTTTGGGGATGATAGAAGGAGATGATTAAGATATCAAGTGTGCTCTTCATGAGAAATTGGCATTACTCTCAAGAAGGATTTGGAAGAATAAAGGAAAGGGCAATCCATCAAGGACTACCGCAACTAGTGCAAGACCTAAGTTGAGATCATGCTACAATTGTGGAGAATCCAACCACTTCATCGCCGAATGCCCGTATGAGAAGAGAGAAGATCATGGAGGAAGACTCATTTTGAAATCTAAGTGCAAGCCCACTCCAGACAAGAACTTCGTCAAGAAAGTCTCAAACAAGAACTTCGGAAACAAGAACTTACCCAACAAGAAGGTCCCACAAAAATATGTGTTGGTGGCTCGTGAAGAATATGAAGAGAACAATCAGAATGATAGTGATGATGAAGATGATGGAGAGATTGTGGGAATGGCCGCCATTGCCACAATTGCCACCACCTCTGCTACTACTACCACAACCTCTTCACCAACATCTCTCTTCGACTCTCCTAATGAGAACAAGCGCGCCACCAAGTCTACATGTCTAGTGGCCACTACTTCTTCAACCTCCTCACCGACATCAATCTTTGACCCTCCAAATGAGGATAAGCTCGTCACAAACCCCACATGTCTCATGGTTAAAGCCTCCACGGTAACTCCTCCACCCACTACTCCTCCTTCTAATGATGCATCATCATATGATGATGAAATGAGTCTCAAGATTAAGAAGGAAATAGTGGAATCCACTAGTTGCTTGGATAACTTGGTAGGAGAAGCCAAGGTATGTGTTGAGGCTCTCTTGAGTCAACTAGGTGAAGCACGTTATATCATTGACGAGAGAGATGACTCCATCTCGGAGATGTTTGGTCATGCTAGGAAGGCCACCATGGAGGTAGTCGCCTTGACCGATGCTCTTGAGGAAGAGCAAAGTAAAATAGTTTCCCTAGAAGAGAAGTATATTGCCCGTGAAGAATCCATTGACTTGAATATCTCTAAACTTGTTAAAGAACGTGATCATCCTCTTACTTTAACTAATGTGCTTAAAAAGGAAAAGCTCGAGTTTGGGGTTGGTCATGATAGACTAAATGAAAGATTTGAGTAACTCAAAAAGGAACATGAGTCCTTGTTGAGAAAATTCTCTACTATTGCTCGTGCTCGGAGAATGGATTCCCCCACTCTTTCTTTGAAGGCCAAGGCTCATGTCTATGAAGAAGAAGTTTATTCTTTGGGAATGATAGAAGGAGATGATGAAGATATAAAGTGTGCTCTTCATGACAAATTGGCATTAGGCTCAAGAAGGATTTTGAAGAATCAAGGAAAGGGAAATCCATCAAGGACTACCACAACTAGTGCAAGACCCAAGTTGAGATCATGCTACAATTGTGGAGAATCCAACCACTTCATCGCCGAATGCCCGTATGAGAAGAGAGAAGATCATGGATGAAGACTCATTTTGAAATCCAAGTGCAAGCCCACTCCAAACAAGAACTTCGTCAAGAAAGTCCCAAACAAGAACTTCGGAAACAAGAACTTACCCAACAAGAAGGTCCCACAAAAATATGTGTTGGTGGCTTGTTTAGAATATGAAGAGAACAATGAGAATGATAGTGATGATGAAGATGATGGAGAGATTGTGGGCATGGCCGCCATTGCCACAATTGCCACCACCTCCGCTACTACTACCACAACCTCTTCACCAACATCTCTCTTCGACTCTCCTAATGAGAACAAGCGCGCCACCAAGTCCACATGTCTAGTGGCCACTACCTCTTCAACCTCCTCACCGACATCAATCTTTGACTCTCCAAATGAGGATAAGCTCGTCACAAACCCCACATGTCTCATGGTTAAAGCCTCCACGGTAACTCCTCCACCCACTACTCCTCCTTCTATTGATGCATCATCATATGATGATGAAATGAGTCTCAAGATTAAGAAGGAAATAGTGGAATCCACTAGCTGCTTGGATAACTTGGTAGGAGAAGCCAAGGTATGTGTTGAGGCTCTCTTGAGTCAACTAGGTGAGGCACGTTATATCATTGACGAGAGAGATGACTCCATCTCGGAGATGTTTGGTCATGCTAGGGAGGCCACCATGGAGGTAGCCGCCTTGACCGATGCTCTTGAGGAAGAGCAAAGTAAAATATTTTCCCTAGAAGAGAACTATATTGCCTGTGAAGAATCCATTAACTTGAATATCTCTAAACTTGTTAAAGAACGTGATCATGCTCTTACTTTAACTAATGTGCTTAAAAAGGAAAAGCTCGAGTTTGGGGTTGGTCATGATAGACTAAATGAAAGTTTTGAGTAACTCGAAAAGGAACATGAGTCCTTGTTGAGAAAATTCTCTACTCTTGCTCGTGCTTGGAGAATGGATTCCCCCACTCTTTCTTTGAAGGCCAAGGCTCATGTCTATGAAGAAAAAGTTGATTCTTTGGGAATGATAGAAGGAGATGATGAAGATATCAAGTGTGCTCTTCATGAGAATTTGGCATTAGTCTCAAGAAGGTTTTGGAAGAATCAAGGAAAGGGCAATCCATCAAGGACTACCACAACTAGTGCAAGACCCAAGTTGAGATGATGCTATAATTGTGGAGAATCAAACCACTTCATCGCGGAATGGCCGTATGAGAAGAGAGAAGATCATGGAGGAAGACTCATTTTGAAATCCAAATTCAAGCCCACTCCAAACAATAACTTCGTCAAGAAAGTCCCAAACAAGAACTTCGGAAACAAGAACTTCCCCAACAAGAAGGAGCCACAAAAATATGTGTTGGTGGCTCGTGAAGAATATGAAGAGAACAATAAGAATGATAGTGATGATGAAGATGATGGAGAGATTGTGGGCATGGCATCCATTGCCATAATTGCCACCACCTCTGCTACTACTACCACAACCTCTTCACCAACATCTCTCTTTGACTCTCCTAATGAGAACAAGCGCGCCACCATGTCTACATGTCTAGTGGCTATTACTTCTTCAACCTCCTCACCGACATCAATCTTTGACTCTCCAAATGAGGACAAGCTCGTCACCAACCCTAATGTCTCATGGTTAAAGCCTCCACGGTAACTCCTCCACCCACTACTCCTCCTTCTATTGATGCATCATCATATGATGATGAAATGAGTCTCAAGATTAAGAAGGAAATAGTGGAATCCACTAGCTGCTTGGATAACTTGGTAGCGGTAGCCAAGGTATGTGTTGAGTATCTCTTGAGTCAACTAGGTGAGGCACATTATATCATTGACGAGAGAGATGACTCCATCTCGGAGATGTTTGGTCATGCTAGGGAGCCCACCATGGAGGTAGCCGCCTTGACCGATGCTCTTGAGGAAGAGCAAAGTAAAATAGTTTCCCTAGAAGAGAAGTATATTGCCCATGAAGAATCCATTAACTTGAATATCTCTAAACTTGTTAAAGAACGTGATCATGCTCTTACTTTAAGTAATGTGCTTAAAAAGGAAAAGCTCGAGTTTGGGGTTGGTCATGATAGACTAAATGAAAGTTTTGAGTAACTCAAAAAGGAACATGAGTCCTTGTTGAGCAAATTCTCTACTCTTTCAAATTCACATGAAGAATGTCAAACTCAAGTAACTAAAGATTTTTCAACCATGCCAACTAGTATTGATTCATGTTCTACTAACCCTTGTTGTGAGCATGGAAATCTTCTCAAAGAGAACAATAAATTGAAAGATACAATTGAGAAAGGCCTTGTCTCATGCATTCAAGGTGAGAAGAGTCTAAATGCCCTCTTGAGTAATCAAAGGGACAATGTGACTAATAAAGGACTTGGGTTTTCATCCAAGTCAAATAAGAAGAGCAATGGTAAGAAGAAGAAGAACTTGTCCTCTCCCCCTTCCAAAATTATTACTTTTGTGAAGGAGGGGGAGATGGCAAAAGAGAAGGAACCAAGTGTCACTAAGAATGGTTATGAACCATCTCATAATGATTCTGTGGGAAAATATAACTTATCCTATGTTCTTATGAAAATGATGGTCATGTATATGCTAAATATGTAGGAACCTCTTATGGAGATCATTACCATTGGGCCATTTGGGTTCCCAAGATTCTTGTGACTAACAAATGAGGACCCATTCAACAATGGGTACCTAAAACCAAGCATTGATTTCTTGTAGGGCTATGATTACAGTGGAAGAAAATATGTGGTTGATAGTGGTGCCACAAGTCATATGACCAGAAGCAAAGAGATGCTTGACGATACAAGACCAAATACTTCCAATATGTGTGTTTGGGTAAGGTATTGGGTTTGGTTAAGGTAGTGGTCACACCGGATATATCCATTATGGACATTATGCTTGTCAAAACCCTTTCATACAATTTACTTTCCGTTCATCAACTCACACTTATGGGCTTTAATACCTTCTTTAACCCTAAGGTTGTGGTTCTCATGTGGAGCAAGACTCTCTCTATAGCCTTTGTTGGGTACACCGAGAATGGTTTGTATGTGGTAGATTTCGATAAGAAACCTACACCAACCGCGATGTGCCTAATGGCTAAAGGTGACGTGGAATGGCTTTGGCATTGCCGTCTTACCCACGTCAACATGAGGTCTTTGAAAAGCCTCCATACGGGAGGCCACATCCTTGGTTTAAAAGATAATGTGTGTTTTGTCAAAGATCGTGTGTGTAGGGCATGCATTGAAGGGAAGCTTCAGGAGACGACACACCCCCCAACTACCACCATCTATTCTGATGGGATCTTGGAGCTCCTTCACATGGATCTCTTTGGTCCTCCATCCTTTGATAGTCTTGAGGGGAGAAGTATTGTTTGGTTATTGTTGATGACTACTCAAGTTACACATGGGTATATTTCTTCAATAAGAAGAGTGAGACTCAACAAACCGTCATCAACTTTGCCAATGAAGTGTGACGTCAACACAACGAGAAGATCTTGGCCATTAGAAGTGACAATGGGACCGAGTTCAAGAACTACACCCTTGATGAGTTTCTTGGTGATGAGGGGATCAATCATCAATATTCCGCTCCTTATACCCCTCAACAAAATGGTGTGGCGGAAAGGAAGAACTGAAATCTTATGGATATGGCAAGAACCATGATTGCGGAGTTCAAGTCCCCATATAACTTTTGGGACGAAGCTATCTCTACTGCTTGTCATATTTCCAATCGGGTTTATCTTCGCAAGCATTTGTATATGACTCCATATGAGATCCTCACCAGCAAGAAGCCTAGTATTTCCTACCTTCGGGTCTTTGGGTGCAAGTGCTATATTCTTAAGAAAGGTAACCGGTTGTCTAAATTCGAGTCTCGCACTGTTGAAGGTATCTTTGTTGGTTATGCATCGGACTCTCACGCTTATAAGATCTATAACAAGTCCACCGGGCAAGTTATAGTTTCCTCTAACATGAGATTCGATGAGCATAATGGCTCCCAAGTGGGGCAAAATGATCTTGCTGATGTAGGTGATGAAATTCCTCCTCAAGACATAAGCAGAATGGGTGTGGGATTTTTCCGCCCCATTGAGGAACCCGTTGTGGTGGAAGGAGAAGGATAATGCTCTACACAAGTGGAGCCATCACCTTCACTAGATCTACATCAACCCTATAGCCATCAAGATGCCATTTTTGAAGAGATAGCACGTGATCAAGGTTAAGCTCAAGTAAATGAAGGGTGTTCTTCACCCCATAATGACCAAGGTCAAGCTCACGTGGATGGTCAAAGTCAAAATGTCGAGCAAGATCAAGAAGAGGAGCAAGCTCAATTTCAAGGACAAGACGAGGATCAAAATAGTGGTGATGACCAAGTAGCTTCTCAAGAATCCATTGAGGAAGCTCATGCTCGTCGTGAAGCAAGGAGGATCGCCAAGCTCATCCGAGAAGGAATTACTCTTGAAAATGTTATTGGTGATCTTGAAAGGGGAATTTCTACTCGTAACTAAGTGGATAACTTTGTTGGCCACACTAGTTTCATTTCTTGTGTAGAGCCCCAAAAGGTGTATGAAGCACTTGAAGACTCAGATTGGCTTGATGCATGAATGAAGAACTTCACAACTTCGAGCGCAACAAAGTTTGGTCATTGGTGGAGAGACCCAAGGAGTGCCATAATGTCATCAGAACAAAGTGGATCTTCAAGAACAAGCAAGATGAAAATGCGATGGTTATTCGCAACAAGGCAAGATTGGTGGCACAAGGCTTCTCCCAAGTCGAGGATATCGACTACGATGAAACTTTCGCCCCTGTTGCCCGTCTTGAGTCCATTCGTATCTTGCTTGCATATGCATCTCATCATAACTTTAAACTACAACAAATGAGTGTTAAAAGTGCATTTCTTAATGGTCCCTTAAATGAGTTGTTGTATGTCAAGCAACCTCCGGGTTTTGAGGATCCCAAGTTTCCAAACCATGTGTATAAACTGGATAAGGCACTCTATGGCCTTAAACAAGCCCCACGTGCGTGGTATGAGCACCTTAGAAAGTTTTTGGTAGGCCGTGGTTTCGAAGTTGGGCTAATCGACCCCACTCTTTTTACTAAGAGAGTTGGAGGAAACTTGTTCATATGTCAAATTTGTGTTGATGATATTATCTTTGGTTCTCCTAACAAAGCTTTCAATGATGTATTTTCTAAGCTAATGACCGATGAGTTTGAAATTTCTATGATGGGGGAGTTGCAATTCTTTCTTGGTTTTGAAGTGAAGCAAGTTATTGGAGGTATCTTCATCAATCAAGCCAAATACATTCAAGATATGCTCAAGAGGTTCAAGTTGACGGATTTAAATGGAGCCAAGACTCCGATGCCTCTCAAGTGTGATCTCACTCTTGATACTAAGGGTAAAGATGTGGATCAAAAGGTATATTGATATATTATTGGTTCTTTGCTTTATCTTTGTGCATCTAGACCGGATATAATGTTGAGTGTAGGTATTTGTGCATGGTTTCAAGCCACCCTAAAAGAACACCACCTTGTGGCAGTCAAGCGAATCTTTCGATAATTAGTTTATACCCCAAACTTTGGCTTATGGTATCCCAAAGGCTCTAGCTTTGTTCTTCATGGTTTAACGGATTTGGATTGGGCGGGAGACAAAGTTGGAAGGAAATCAACCTCCGAGGCTTGCTAATTCCTTGGTAGGTCATTGGTGTGTTGGTCATCAAAGAAACAAAATTGTGTCCCATTGTCTTCCGCCAAAGCTGAGTATATTCCGGCCGCTAGTTGTTGTGCACAATTATTATGGATGAGGCAAACTTTAAAGGATTACGGTGTCACTTGTGACAAAGTGCCTCTTCTTTGTGATAATGAAAGTGTAATCAAGATCACCTACAACCCAGTGCAACACACAAGAACCAAGCATATTGATATTCGTCATCACTTCTTCCAGGAGCATGTGAATAATGGAGATATTAACCTCTCTTATGTTAACACCGAGAAGAATCTTGCGGATTTATTCACCAAGCCCCTTGATGAGAAGAGATTCTGAGAGTTAAGGCATGAGCTAAATATCATTGATTTGAGTAATGTGGCTTGAGACCATGCACCCATACCCTTGCATTCATATGTTATCCTGTCTAGATGTAGGCATGGACATAGGGGGGAGTACGGTCCTAATTGGTTGGGCCATCCCTCCCCCCATTATTCCCAAAGTAAGAAATTCATCCTCTTTATATCATTTTGTCATATGTGAGCTTCAATGACGAGTTTTGGTAATGGACCCAATATACATCTTCGCGGTGCCAAGACAAGTATACTCAAACATGGTGGCCTCAACCACCGACCCACAAATTTGTGTGTGGTTTGGTGTTTTTGCATTCTTGATGGTTATTTTTTCATCTATGGTTATTTGTGTCTTCCTTGGCTCTTCATCTGGTTGCCTTGCGTCTTTTTGTATGATTTTTGCATATCCTCCCTTGTATCTGGTGTTTTCTGGCAGTGGAGGTCGGAGACTCCGGGGTCTGACCCCGAAGACTTCGGGGGCCCGGAGACACCAGCCCTTTGGCCCCAAAGACTCTAGCCTAGCGGTTTCTCTCATGGGTGTGAAGAAGAGAGTTGGGGTGGGGGTAAATCCTAGTTACTCCCCTCCACCCCGACCCCCTTTTTCCTCCCAACCTCCTGCTCCCTCCCAGTCTGTCGCCACCGGGGTTCCTCTGCTCCGAATCCGCCGTTACCGCCGGTACCCTCCTCCTCTCCCTGCCGCCGGCCCTCTCCACCGCTGGTTGGGAGCCTCTCCCATGGATCAAGGTGCCCCCCTCCCCTTTTTCTCTACATAGGGTTTCCCCTAGATATGATTGCGGTTTGGGAACACTTTCTCCATGGTAGATGGCATATTTTTGAGGCATTTTCGTTCTCTTTGAGTTTTGAGACCAAGATCCATGACTGGGTGTAGCTTCCCCCCGAGTCCCGTCTCACGCCAGGTTTCTAGGCCAGAGACTCCCGTCCCCATGACCGGAGACTCTGGTGGCCCGTAGACTCCGGCCCTTGGAGACTCCAGCCCTAACCGGAAACTCTGGGCTTGTGGCCGAAGACTCCGGGGGTACTCCTCTGATTTGGACCTTGTTCTCATTCCTCCTTCACCCTCACTCTCCAGGACTTGCAAAACTCATTTCTTGTTGGTTTTTGTGCCTTCTTGCGTATGTGTGCAGGTGGTTCCGGTAGCTGATGGCTCAAAATATATCGAGCTCGTTGGGAACCCCAAGAGGAAGGTATGATGAGCACAGCTACAAGTTTTCCCTCAGTTATGAAACCAAGGTTATCGAACCAGTAGGAGCAAGGAAACAACTCCAAGGTGTTGTTTCCAACTTGGAATCCTGCACAACATAACCACAGAACTTTGCCCGAACTTACAGTGAGGTTTTCAATCTCACCGGTTTTGTTGAAAATAAAGGATTAAACGTATTGTGTGGAAGATAGCAATTGCTTGCAGAAAGTAAACAGTAAACAGTGAATAGATGGTAGATTGATGGTAAAAGAATGGACCGGGATCCATAGTTCACTAGAGGTGATTCTCCTTAAGATAGATGACATGTTGGGTGAACAAATTACAGCAGGGAAATTAACAGACACCGAGAAAGCATACATGCATATACTAATCATCTTGACTCCTATGAGATTTGATTGGGCATTACAACATTATACATAGATCGTAATCCAACTGCATCTATGACTAATAATCCACCTTCAGGTTATCATCCGAACCCCCTCCAGTATTAAGTTACAAGCAACGGATAATTGCATTACGAATTACATCTAAAGTAAACAATACGATTGTTCTATGAACAAAGGATTGTTGTTTTCTCCCTATTAGCAATAGCACATCTAGTACCTTAGAGATTCATGCCACTTCCCCAGATTACTAGAGGCATGAACCCACTATCGAGCATAAATACTCCCTCTTGGAGTTGCTAGCATCTACTTGGCTAAGATAGCTACTAACAACGGAAAAAGCATGCAAGATCACAAATAACATAGACATGATAGAATCAATAATCAATATGAAATAGCATCTCAATATCCATCGGATCCCCGCAAATAAAACATGTAAGATTACAAATATATGATCTTGATCATGAACGGAGCTCACAACATCTAAACATGGTAGCACAAAGGAGGAAAACCAACCATCTAGCTACCACATGGACCTGTAGTCTAGGGATGAACTACTCACGCATCACACCAGAGGCAGTCATGGTGATGAAGAAGGCCTCCAGGGTGATCTCTCCCCTCTGGTAGGGTGCCGGGAGGAGCTTTAGATCCCTCCCAATCTAGGGATGGAGATTGTGGCGGCTACAGACTCTTTCGTGGAATTTTGATCGGGTACTTAGGGTTTTCGTCCTGGGAGGCTTTTATAGGCGAAAGGGCAAGGTCGGTGGAGCACCAGGGGGCCCACACCCCCAGGTGCCCCCCCCCCAGGCCGCGCGCCACCTAGTGTGGCTGCCATGGTGCGCCACTTCTTCCGCCAAGCTTAACTCCTGCTCGTCCTCGAGTAGGTAAGTGATAAAAAATAATAATTTTTGAGGTGACATGCACCATAACAATCTTGATCAAGGTATTTGTAAAACATTGATAACTAGGATCATAATAATTTAACATAGCATGAAAGATATAGTTCTAACAATAAGACATATCAACTATGTTGTAACATGAAGAGTTACAAACAGAAGATTTATGAATAACAATGCTTTGAAAGACGTTTGTTTGTTTCACATATAGAAAACATAATGAGAATGGTATTCAGCTTGTCCCTCATAGTGTAGCAAAACATAAATGCATACGACACCTTCTAAGTTCATAAGGGTAACTAGATACAAATAGTTTAAGAACAAGCAATATCAAAGTTATGAATCAATCAACAAGTTTGGGGACAATTCACATTAAACTAAGAATGACCACTATGCTCTGTCAATAGGTGCATAAAGATAGAAGATGGAGACACAACATAAAAGTAAAAGAAAGGCCCTTCATAGAAGGAAGCAGGGATTAGAGTCTCATAAAGAGCTTCCAAAAATTATGGTACTTATTAGCTTTCATCTCTCATTTCCCCTATCATAAGCATCTTTAGGTGATTAAGGTTAAAGTGAGAAAATATGAGGATATGCTTGACAAGTTATAAGCTGAAAATCTCATGCCCCTTACTTACGAGTACCGAACCTCATGCTACTCAACTTTAGTCACATGTAAGTTCCTGTCACTGTAAGTACATGTGTATCATAGAGAACTTCCAACGGGGTACCCCTTGCCTGATGATACAGAAGCTTTCCCATATCAAAATGACAAGGCAAGCAGACAATGAGCATCTCTGTGATCTTTTTGTATGCTATTTGCATAGGGTTTTCCCCTTTTTTTATTTTTTTAGGATGCTTCACAGATTGCTCACTATGGTTATGCTGCAAGTTTCCACCATGATTAGGCATGGCTTAGACTAGCCGCCTAGGCATTTCTCTAACACATATACTAACTCCATGAGCCTTACAAGCTCCCCTTTCATTTCACACCATCGGGATCCATAAGCAAAAGAACATGATATCAACTAAATTAAGTGCAATGTTGAAAGCGTTCCCCATGGTAACATGGTTCTGCTAATTCACAACTTACAAAACGCAAGCATATACGCAACATAGATGGGCACATTGGTTCAAGCTTATTAAGTGCAAGAAAGTAAAGTGTGTCATCAAGTTTGTGAGAGCTTTAATCACTAATTTTCACATAACAAGTTTAATTTGGAAGGTAGATAAAAACATGAATATAATTGGAATAGCAATAATGCTAATAGGTAGGTATGGTGGACTCTTCGGAATAACTTGGTTTTATTTGGAGTTGGATGCATGAGTGGAACTCATACTTGGTACATGTGGAGGCTAGCAAAAGACTGGGAGCGACCAACTAAGAGAGCAATAATGGCCATAATCATGCAAAGCGACAAAACATTATTAATTAAAGCATAAAGTGATATTACAAGTCAAAAACTAAATGATCATAAAGGCTATGGTGACTTGGTATAGTCTTAACATGGTGCGAGCATGCGCCAAGTCAACCAAAATAAAGCATCAAAGGAGAATACCACAATATTATTCTTTTATATGCTAAAACAATGCATGGTTCTTTCAAGGCACATTAAGAAATCTCAATTGTTTGTAACAAGTCAAGCTATAACAATAATCACTAAGCATAAAGTCAAAGCAATATCAAGCATGACATGATAAATTCTAGGCCACAGTCAAAAACAAGCTCCTTTTATACCACTTATAAGCATGGACTTTCCTACTCTTTTCTAATCCAAATCAACTTATTTGAAACTATGTATGAATGTGGGGGTCCAACCAATTTATTTAAGCAAACCAAGAAAACGAAAACTAAGAACAAAAACGAAGACGCTCCAAGAACAACACAATTGTGCATGAAACAATAAAAATGAAGTGTTTGGAAGAAACCTCAGATTTTTATTGATGAAGAAGGGGATGCCTTGGGCATCCCCAAGCTTTGACGCTTGTACTTCTTGAATATTTCTTGGGGTGACACGGGTGGCATCCCCAAGCTTGAGATTTTGTCCATACTTCATATTATCACATTATTCTTCCCTACACTTTAAAATTTCCTTCATACAAAACTCACACAATCTTCATTAGCAACATTAGTGTACTCAAGATAAAATGTCTTTAGGTTCAGTTTCAACACAAGTAAAACTTCCATTAAAATACAAGCTACTGTATTAATTCCTTTTAAAAGTTCATGAATTTGGCAAGAACTCAAAGAGAAAGAGATTAATAGGCAAATGAAATTAATGGCAAAAATCTGTCAAAACAAACCAGTAGGTAAAAACCAATTTTTTTGAAGACCTTCTGTTGCTCAAATCTAAAAGTGTTAAACTAAGAAAGTTGGATAACAACCAGGGGCAGAAGCACAAAAAATTACAGCTCAATCTAACATACAGATATTTTTCATGAATTTTTACAGCGAAGCACAAAAATCTATTTCGGGACAGCAACTTTCCCAAGTCTTACTTCTCTCTCATTAGAGGTTACTCTTGGCACAAAAACCACACAAAAAGGATAAGGAGAGGTTATTACAGAGGCAATAACTTCCAAGACTCAACAAAAGAAAAAATTATTGACTGAAAATTCGGGTTATCTCCCAATAAGTGCTTTTCTTTAACGCCTTTCAGCTAGGCATAAAAAGCAAGAATCAAGTATTCTCAAATGAAGAAGAATTAAGATAAATACCAGAAATAGCTTCAACAGGGCAAGGTATCTCATCCAAATAAGTTCTAGAGGATCGTCTCTCAATGCTCTTGGGTTCACAATTTTCATCAAATGGGTTTTCAGGAACAATCCAATCAAAATTCTTTTCTACGGCTTCATGTATTCCTACAAGTTTAAAAGGTATTGGTGTCTTAATTTCCTCCTGATCTTTAGGTTTTGTTTTGTACATCTTTTCTCGTGTACCAATAACATCTACACATGAGACTAGCATATTAAAACGATCAAAGACTTTTCTAGCTTCTTTAACAATATCATCGAATTATTTAAGCAAAGTTTCTAGAATGAAATATCTTTTTTCAATATCCTCAATATCTTTAAGTTTAAGAAACATTACTTGCATTATGGGGTTAAGGATAACAAACCTAGCTTCCAACATGTGAACTAAAGAAGTTGCGGCAATTTCATAATTTGGAGCAAGTTCTGCTAAAGATCTATCCTCAATATTCTCATGCTTGCTAACATGATTGAAGAATTCTTCAATATTATACCTATTGAAAGGTATTTTAGAGTGAACTTAGGATCAACATGGTGAGCAAAGAATGAGGTGACAACTACAGAAAAGGACTAAAAAAAGTTGTGTTTTTGATATAAAGAAGCAAACCAGAGCAACTAATTTTTTGTGTGTTTTTGATAAAAGAAACAAGCAAACAAAGCAGAAATAAACTAAGCAAAACAAAAAAAACAAAGTAAAGAGATTGGTTATGAGGGACTCCCCTTGTGAAGATATCCTTTACTACCAGGCAACGGCGCCAGAAAAAAGGCTTGATGGCTCAAAATATATCGAGCTTGTTGGGAACCCCAAGATGAAGGGATGGTGAGCACAGCAACAAGTTTTCCCCCAGTTATGAAACCAAGGTTATCAAACGAGTAGGAGCAAGGAAACAACTCCAAGGTGTTGTTTCCAACTTGGAATCCTGCACAACACAACCATAGAACTTTGCCCCAACTTATAGTGAGGTTGTCAATCTCACCAGTTTTGCTGAAAACAAAGTATTAAACGTATTGTGTGGAAGATAGCAATTGCTTGCAGAAAGTAAACAGTAAACAGTAAATAGATGGTAGATTGATGGTAAAAGAATGGACCAGGATCCATAGTTCACTAGATGTGATTCTCCTTAAGATAGATGACATGTTGGGTTAACAAATTATAGCGGGGCAATTAATAGACATCGAGAAAGCATACATGCATATACTAATCATCTTGACTCCTATGAGATTTGATTGGGCATTACAACATTATACATAGACCGTAATCCAACTGCATCTATGACTAATAATCCACCTTCAGGTTATCATCCGAACCCCCTCCAGTATTAAGTTACAAGCAACACATAATGGCATTAAGCAAAGTGTGTAAAGTAAACAATAAAATTGTCCCATGGACAAAGGATTGCTGTTTTCTCCCTAGTAGCAACAGCACATCTAGTACCTTAGAGGTTCTTGTCACTTCCCCAGATTACTAGAGGCATGAACCCACAATCGAGCATAAATACTCCCTCTTGGAGTTGCTAGCATCTACTTGGCCAAGATAGCTACTAACAACGGAAAGCATGCAAGATCACAAATAACATAGACATGATAGAATCAATAATCAATCTAAAATAGCATCTCAATATCCATTGGATCCCTGTAAACACAACATGTAAGATTACAAATAGATGATCTTGATCGTGAATGTAGCTCACAATATCTAAACATGGTAGCACAAAGGAGGAGAACCAACCATCTAGCTACTACATGGACCCGTAGTCCAGGGATGAACTACTCATGCATCACACCGGAGGCAGTCATGGTGATGAAGATGGACTCTAGGGTAATCTCTCCCCTCTGGCAGGGTGCCAGAAAGAGCTTTAGATCCCTCCTCATCTAGGGATGTAGATTGTGGCGGCTATAGACTCTTTCTTGAAATTTTGATCGGGTACTTAGGGTTTTCGTCCCGAGAGGCTTTTATAGGCGGAAGGGCAAGGTCGATGGAGTACCAGGGGGTCCACACCCCCTGGTGGTGCCCCCTAGGCCGTGCTGCCACCAGGTGTGGCTGCCATTGTGCGCCACATCGTCTCCCCTCCGAAGTCCGTATTAACTTTGGATTTTGTCCGGTCTAATTCTGAGAATATTTCCTTACTAGATTTTCTAAAACCAAAAATAGCAGAAAACAGGCAACTAGCACTATGACATCTTGTTAATAGGTTAGTTCCATAAAATGTGTAAAAATACTCCAAAGTGTGAACAAAACATAAGAAAGTAGATATAAAACAAGCATGGAACATCAAAAATTATAGATACGTTTACAACGTATCAGTAGCCCTTGTCCTCGTCGCACCAAGTCCAAGACACCTAACTATGGGGGCAACCCCCGCAAGATGTCCAAGCAACACCTGTATGATAGCTGTGAGGAGATTGCTGAAAAGGACAAGAACAAGAAGGTTTTATCACTGTAGAGGCATGAGGAAGAGCGCTTACGTCGTGAGGAACTTTCCAATAAAAGGAGGTTTGACAGCATCACCACCCTCAAGAAGATGAGCACCGGTGATTTCTGCATTATGAGGAGGCAGTCGTTCTATGACATGCCCTCCAACAGTCCTAATGCTCATTTCTGGAGGCGTGAGCAGTATTTGATCATGCATGAAGTTTATGTAAATCTATCAGCTAAGAATCCCGTGTGCCCGCACCGTCCTCTTGACTTTTCCTTCATGAACAACAAGTATTATTTCTCTGACGCCCTCTGGGTTACCGAGAAGCTTGGGCTACATCCTCTCATGGAATTTCAGCAGGATTACAATGTCCAGATTGTGCATCAATTCTTTTCTACACTTGTTTTTGGTGAAGGGAATGAGATTCCCATGACATGGATGACTGGCGAGGTTCGTTGTCAGTCTAGCATTAGTGAGTTTGCCGAGTTATTGGATTATCCCTTTGAGCGAAGGAATGTTGTGGTTGGTCTTCGCATTCATGAGACGTCCGGGCTTGAGTATTCAAAGAAGCCCCTTGCTCCTCTCTACAACAAGCATGGTGTCCTTGGTGAAGCAAGGAACCTCAGGCCACCCTTCCACATTGTGATCCGCATATTCCGAGAGAATATATATCCTCAAGCGTAATCTTGACACAATTCGCTATGCCTTGATTCATCTAATGACTCTTGCTCATTCTGTGTTTCTCAAGGGCCCCGAGGCTCCTGCCACTCCACTCGACGTCATGTATTTCATCTTCATGGAGTTGGCCATCAACATCACCGAGAAGAAGACCCCCACTTACTCTCCTTATGTCATGAGGCTTGTGCTTGCCACCTTTGCAAAGATGGATTTTCCTTCCCTGCTTGAGGGCCTTCGTGTTGTTGATCATCTCCCGCTCCAGTTGCAGCGCAAGGATCCCACTACCTCTGTGGATCCTCGTGGCTATTCTGCTCCCGTGCCAGATGGTGAGATTAGAGAGGATGAGGAGGATAGTCCCCTGCTGCCAGCCCGGTCCGTGCTAGGAGAAAGAATGCCAGCAATGCCCATTTTCCTTCCTTCTCTCGTGAATATGTGAAGGGGCAAGTGAAGAAAGCCTCCTTCTGGGAGAAGATTCTTCTCTGCATGAATATAGATATCCACAAAGTTCAATATGAAGCATACAAGCGGGACAAGCAGATTCTGAAGAAGTTTCACAAATGGGAGCAAGATAGTGATGTCGAAGGTTCTAGTGATGCTCATGACCAACTTCAGATCTCTTGCACTCTCGCTTATGGCTCTTGGGCTCAAGGCTCCGTTGATTGGCGCATGTTTGAGGATGATGCTTCCTCTTCTCTCTGTTGCAAGGGCCCTTCTCCTGATGATGATCAAGATTCTGAGGCGAGCTCTGGTGATGACGAGGAGGAAGAGGATGATGAGTGATCCGGTTAGGGCGTGTAGTTTCTCTCTTGTCCCCTTTTGGTGTCTTGATGCCAAAGGGGGAGAAGTTGCTATTAGGTAGCCTGGGATTTGCATGGGAAGTCACAAGCTTGTTCTTCATTTGATGCTTTCACTTGTGACTTGTTCTTATTTGCCTCGCTTTATTTGTGGACCTTTGTTATGTATGTTGTGTGGTGATGTGTTTGAAGACTATGTGGTATCTATCTATCTATGGATTTATATATCATGTATGATGAAGACCCCTCTTATTGGATGCTCTTATATATCTCTTCACCACTTCTATTGGTATAAAGGTATGAGTATTATTTAACCATTATTATCTCCTTGTAGATGGGTAATTTTGTAACTTCTAGGGGGAGTGTCCTCCCTTACCCTTGATCTCTTATATTCATATGAAAATCTCGTGTGTGCACACTTTGAGGGGCAGCCTACCTATCTTATTTACCTTATGCTTGTATATTTTTTGTGCAAACCCTTGTGTTGTCATCAAACACCAAAAAGGGGAAGATTGAAAGGGCATTTCCTGCCCTAATCATGTTTTGATGTTTGGTGTCAAAACAAGATAGTTCTTACCGTCTGCTAAGTTTTGCAGGTTCATCCGTATAAAAGCTCAAGAAAGTATTCTAGTATTCAAAAGAGAATGGTTCAAATTTTCATGAAGAAAAGGTGCATGTTGGAGCTTGGTGTTCTGCATCCCTAGGTCCAGAGACTCTGAGGTCATGGCCCGGAGACTCCGGGGTCTTCGACCAGAGACTCCGGCCAGGTCTCCAGGCAAGTCTCCGCCCCCTGGCAATCTCTTTGTGTCCAGGTCCAGAGCTGGACCTGGAGTCCTGCATCCTCCCTAGAGATTCTAGCCGTGCCCGGAGACTCCGACCCTGGTCACCGGAGACTCCGGGGCTGTCTCCGTCCTGGTCTCCTAGGTGGATCGTTTTGCTCCCAGTAACCCCCTCCAGAGTCCTGACCGGAGTCCAGCCTCCCACCCTGGAGACTCCAGCCCCACCCGGAGACTCCGACCCTGAAGCTCGGAGACTCTCGGGTTAGTGATGTTGCAACAACTATTTTCTGGGGGGGTATATATACCCCCTTATTCTCCAAGTGAAGGTTGCATCTTCCACTCTCTCCTCCATTAATGCTGAGCTCCAACCACCTAGATCTCCCTCTCTAGCCACACAAACTTGTTGCCCCTTGGCGAATTGAGGGAGGAGACCTAGACCTAGCTTTCCACCAAAGGGATTTTTGTTTCCCCACCATTTGTGTAAGTTGTTGTTGCTCTAGGGTTTGAGGAAACCCTAACTTGAAGAAGTCTCCCTCCATAACTCATCCTCGTGTGTAAGAGCTTCGAGGTCGTCTTGGGAGCCTCCAATTCTGTTGTGGAGAAGTGCCCCAAGGTTTTGTACAAGGTTTCGTGGCCACCTTCAAGGTCACCGCATAGTGGATCATGTGCTTGCCTCAAGGCGGGTGCTGGGATAATAGGGTGAGGCCTTAGTGGTGCTGGTGGTCTTAGTATCGCCCACCCCTCCAACGGAGATGTACTTCCCCTCAAAAGGAAGGAACTTCGGGAAAACATCTTCGTGTCCCCTCTTGGTGATTTATATCCTTTACTCCTTATTATTGTGGTTTGCTTGTTTGCTTGTCCTTAGGTTCAATCAGTTAGTTGCACATCTAGATAATTTATTTTGTGTCAAGCCTCAAAATGAAAAGTACTTAAAAATTCAGTAGCGCCTATTCACCCCCTATAGTCGCTTATACCGATCTTTCACCCCGGTACGATCAAGCTATGGTATAAAGAGGAGGTTGACCAAGACTAAGGTTGACGATTGTGGGCCAGCCGGCATAGGCCAATATTCCCAGCACGGGTTAAGCCAGCATACCTTGGCCGACATATGAAGTATGTCGGCATAACCTATGTGTTGATTCTTCTATGCAAGTTCCCCCAAGACGGGTTATTTGGGTTGAGGTCGACATATGGGTTGTCATACACCAGGAGGGTGTATGCCGGGCTCAAGGTCAGCACCCATGTCTCTCCTAAGATCCTAGAGGAAATAAGCACCCTCAGTCAGGCGTGCCCCTAAATCCTACAGCCATGTCTCATTGAGGAATTCCGGGAGGGGACAGTGTCAGCGGTAGCCTGTTAGCGGTCATGGGCACGCCAAGTCCCATCGCTGACAAGAAAAGCATCTAGGACCATCCAATGACTTCTGCTATAGCATATTCTAGGCATATTCCATGCCACCTCAGCCCTAAGTGTAACCTGGGCACCCCTTTATAAGGTGCACCGGGAAGGGGGTGGGTTCATTTGATTACTGGTTCATGATTTGTAGGATAGAGTGAGGCAGGAGCTCTTTCTTCTTCTTCCTCTCGCATACAACTCGAGGATCCATTGTAGCTTGAGTATTGATCATATTATAAGATCAACCATGCAAGAGTAGGTGTTTTAACTCATTAGGAGAGCCCTGAACCTGGATACATCGTGTGTGTCTATGTGTGTTCTATGCATGGTATCCACCGCGCTATCCCTCCGCAGATCCACTAGCGTCCATCTGGCGCCCAATTTTAGCCAAATCCTATGGCATCTTCTTTGACACCATCACGACAACCCTACTATCATATGCTCTCTAAAACGATCCAGTCAGCTTGCTAGAAACCTCTACACACCAACTGAAGAATCATGTGCACATTTATATACTATTACAGATAGTGGAAGCCTAGCACACAGTAGTTGTTTCTGACGTCGTATTGATGACAAGTACGCCATGAGGGGGTCCTCGATGCGTGCGGAAGAGAGGGATGTGAGACGTACGGTGTTCCGGGACGGTGAGCACACAAGTTTACTCATGTTCGAATCCGCCGGCTTTGGACGGATCCTACTCCTGCTAGCAATCCAGTAATACGGTAGAGCCGGAATATGGGTTACAAGGGTTCGCCTATGCGAGTTGAGATTGTAGACTATTGAGGGTACCCTCAAGGCTCTCCCTAGGATGGCTTATATAGATATCCGGCCTAGGGTTTACAGGAGAGATCTATCCGGCTACGACTAAGAGTCGATTACAGAGTACATCTTGAACTACAAGTAACACTATGGGCCTATGTCGGTAAGTCTTCTGGGCCTTCACGTAGCCGGACTGAACTCCGTCTTTTCTCCCTAACTGGGTTGCCCGTGAAGCAAAGCTCTAACCCGAAGTGGGCCATCTTGGTCAGTGAGGAACTGTGAGGATACCCGGAAAGTATATCCCCAACAGCAGCCCCTGGAAGGCTCCAAGATCCAAAGTCAGATTCATCATCTTATAGCTTGATCTTCGGCTTGTAGAATCTTGAAGGGTTCTTGAAACTTCAAAACAAAAAATACGATCTGGGTCTTCAAAATAAGTCGGACCTATCAACATATTACTCGGATTTTCTAGCTTGATTTTCAAACTAAGCTAGAACTTGCTCTCTGACGTCATCTGACACTAGTGATGGTCAAGTCATGTCATCCGACAAACATCCTGTCAGCACGACCGTTGGTGGGTCCGTCGTTCGGGGAACCGAGGCGCTGTTTCAATGCGTACGCGGAGATCGAGGCGATGTAATCATCGCGTGGGTCCTTCCCAGTTCCTTACACGACGTGTGGCGGTTATACTGTGCCGTTTGCACGAATCTTGGACTGGTTAGGTGGTTATAAGGGGTGAGGGTTTCTTTTCCTCATCTTCACATGTTCCTTGTTGTTCCTTCTCCTCCACTTCTCCCTCGCGCACAGAGCTCTCCCGCCTCCCAGATTCCTAGCGCCGCCCCTTTAAGGTCACCGGCACACCGGAGAAATGGCTTCCTCTTCATCATCCGGCTTAGCAGCGGCAGTGGCGGCGGTGACGGCAGCGGCAGAGAAGGAGAGCAACCGAGGGGTTTGGATCCCGTGCCTCCTCGACGACGAGAAACTCCACGACATGGAGAGTGAAGGTATCCTCCGCGCCGGCGACTGGCGGAGCGGTTCCGACGAAACCATCCCCAACCTGCACGGCGACGAGCGGGTACACTTCGGCACCCACCTCGACACAGGTTTGTCTTTCCCTCCCTTGGAATTCTTTTCCTAGGTGATTGATCACTATGGCATTCAGCTTCACCATCTTCCCCCGAACTCCATCTTAGAGATGAGTTCTTACGCAACTTTGTTCGAGGGGTATCTCGACATTAGGCTGAGTCTTACTTTGTTCCGGTATTACTTTCATGTCCGGAGAAACTCCATCACTGCCGGTAATCCTTATATTACGCGAGCGTGTTTATAAGGTATTACTTTGTTCCACTATTAGCCTTTCAGTTAGACGCGAGCATGTTTATCCTCGTATTCTAGCTAGTCAGTCGGTCAAACAATGGTCGGCCACTTTCTTTTACCATAAGGATATTCTTGCTCCCGGCAAAGATACTACTTTGTCGGCTTTCATCGACGGAGCTGCCACGGCCCAACCGTCTTGAAACGAGGCCCCTCCGGCTCTCAGTGACGATCTGATCCTCGCCAAGAGGTGGATAGAATACCTGATGAAGCACAAGGGCCTGAAAGGGTCCGACTTAGTCCAGTGCTAGGTGTCACGCTGGATCCAGCCTCTCTAGTACCACGGCGACCGACTGATGCATTCCATCACGGTGTCGAAACAAGACTCCCTCCGCATCAGCCCCAATGCCCTGAAGCCACAGGACTACATAAGCCAGATTAAATGGCTGATTAAGGAGCGGATTGAGAGAAAGATCCCGGATGTGTCTCTGGACATGCACACAGCGGAAGACCCTGTAGTTCTGGTAAGCTTTAGCAATAAACCCTTTTATGTTTTTCACCTTTTAAGTTATTTCGCAATATTGAGATATCTTCTTCTTTTCAGCTTGATGACCTCCTCGAGTCGGAGCGGGCTCCTATCGAAGGGTATCCTCCGGAGTTTTCTCAGGAGGAGGAACTGGTCCCACTACCGGACGTTGTGCCCAGGAAGCGCAAAGCACCGACAGTGGCTGTCGGCACAAAGGAAGTGCCAGTCGTGAAGAGGTAACTTTCAACACAACTTCTGCCTTTGTACTTTACTCATTTTTCTTCCGAGATGTAATGTTTTCTACTTTATCACATTCCTAGAGCTAAGCAGCTCATCAAGGGCAAGGGGAAGGGAACTTCTTTGAATCCCTTGTGGCAGACGAAGCTGACTATGGCTTCTCCTGCCGCGGCTCCTCCAACTACTGCCCCACAACCTTCTGCAACGCCGGTGATCACTCCATCGTCGGTTGTCGCAGAAGATCCGGCTCCTTCAACGGGGCCAGCGACCCTTGAGTCGCAAACTAACGCCACCATGGGTGGCTCAGGATTAGATAAGGGTGAACCCTCTTCGGGTAATGATCCCTCAGCAGAGACTTTCACAGAAAACCTCCTGAACAATTCGGGACTTGCCAAATTTGGCTTGTCTCGGAAATCTGTGCAAGAAATCCAGCTTCTGGCCTGGCAATGCCTGGAGAGCCGAAATCTCTCAGCCGAAGAAGAAGCACAAGAAACGGAGGACGTCAAGTTCTCCGACCTTCTTGAACAAGTCCTCCTTCGCAACGAGGGACTTAGAGCTGGTGTGCTTCCACCACCTTCGGTTATTCCACTCACCCTCGCCGAGAAGGTTACCACCAAGGTGAACATGTGCCTGAGCAAGCTCACACATGAACATCATGTAATTCGGAATTCCAACTCACGTTTTTCTTTGTTGTACTTTATATCATATCCTCTAGCCCCAAAGCATGAACTTGGATATACAATCCGGGTTTATGCTTCCTTAGGATGCCAAAGAATGAACTAGTGTTGTCAGGGGGATGATCCCCAGGTACCCAACCGAATAAGAAACAAGACAGTCAGATCGCGTCCGGCTGACCAGATGCAGCCGGACATGGCAAGACAGGCCGGCTCAGCAAGAGGCAGCCGAATCAGCAAGAGGCAGCCGGATACGGCGACGTAGCCGGACTCAATCAATGGGACATGGCGACATGTGTATCAGTGCACGGTACGCCCTGTACGGTGACAAGACTGGCAACTACCCAGCCATACCGAAGAATTCGCGTGGGTGACGCAGGAATAGTGGCCGGTGCTGACGACAGGCTCGCACGGCGTGCACTGTGCCTACGACAGCCATACCGCTCGTACTCTGACAAGACAAGCCATACTGGACACTGTAGATGACTAGTCGGCTGGGACCCGCCTGTGGGGCCCGCCAGTCGGACTGGCTAGTGAGACCTTTGCCTCTTTGCCTATATAAGGAGAGGCAAGGCCTCAGTAGAAAGGGTTGGTCTTACAGCATTTAAGGCAGTAGCTAGCATATACAGCTCGAGGAGCGCTTGTAGTTCAAGTATTCCACATAGTCAGATCCGGCAGGAGTAGGGGCTTTACCTCACCACGAGGGCCCCGAACCTGGGTACTTCCTGCGTCCCGCTACGCTCGCTTGTATCCAATCCCGCCTGCGGACGTCGTCGATAGCTTCCCTGCTAGTCCCCACACCTCTATCTAACCTCTTCAGGTACTTCCGTTCCCAATACAACGACAGTTGGCGCCCACCGTGGGGCAAAGTATAGCTTCGGCCGGAGTTCCGTTCGGCACAGGACCGATTTTCTTCATCATCGTCGCCGGCTCCGACGCTGTTTCGAGTCGCTCGGGGGCTCGCCGCCCTCGCGTAGTCATCATCGACACCATGCCAAGTTTCGCCGGGCCTCACCGGCGTCGTCGCCGCCGTCTCGCCGAGTTTCTCGGGGGCTCGCCGAGGAGCCCGGGGGCTCGCCGTCGCCTCCACGTCGCCATTGCCACGTCGTCATCACCGTTGCTGCACCAGGAAGCCTGGGGGCTCGCCATCGCTCGTGGCACCCGGCCACGCCATCCTCGGCATCGTCGTCGCCGCCCGCAGCATCTCCTCATGCGACCGCGCGCTGCCGTCGAGCCGCACCCACAAACGGCGTGCCCGTCCTCGACCTCTCCAGCAGGCTTCACTCGCGCCCACGCCCATGCGCACCGTGTCGTCCGCCCGCGGTCGCACTCGCTCTCCCGCGCGCCTGCGCCTCGCGGCGTGTGGACGTGCTGCGTCACGGACCCCGCCCCCGTCCGCTGTCCGCGCGCCCGTGTGCACCGCTGCCGAGTCACGCCCACGGCTCGCCGTCGCGGTCGTCCTCCTCGCGCGCCCGCCGCGCCATGCGTCGCCGACCCCGGCACGCCCGACTGTCTCCACCAAGCAAAGCTCGTCCCACCCACACCTCCTCTTCCCGGCCCGCTCGTGCCACCGCCCCGCAAGCCTCTCCCTCCGCGCCTCCTCTTCCCGGCAGGCCACGCGCGCGTGTCACCGCTCCGGCCGCCGCCGCGCGCCCACGCCCTGTCACTTCGCCGCGCCCGGCAGACGCGTGGCCGCGCGTCCCCAGCCTCGCCCATGCTTTTTTCTTCTGTCAAACGGGAGGAGGAAGGAGCAGGCCGGCTATAAGAAATAGTGGTGGGGATAGCCGGTTGGTGGGAGTAAAAGAAGGAAGAAAAAATTAAAAAGAAAAAGAGGGACCGGCTGATTGTCGTTCAGCTGGGAAAATCCAGTTAAGAGAAAGGGAGAAAAAGAGCTAAGGGGTGGACCGGCTAGTTACGACCGGCTGAGAAAAAAATAACAGAGAAGAAAAAGTGCAAGAAAAAAAAAGAGGGGCCATATTAGTTATGTTGGCCGGTTGAAGGAAAAAATGAGAGGAAAAGGTTAAAAGAAAAGGTGAGGAAAAAAAAGAAACCTGGCTAAAGAAACGAAAGAAAAATCTAGATCCGGCTACGTCATCCGGCTAACACCATCTGTCTGTCCGATTCGTCCGGTTCGGCCCCTGTTTCGGCTGAGTCGGGCTGACTTGGCGTGACTTCGCCTGTTTGGAAACCGACTTGATCAGCTAGAAGCGTCTTCGCCCGTTTGGTTGCCGGTCCGGCTGGCTGGACCCCGTTCCGGCTGGGCCAGGCCAGCTCGGCGCGTCCTAGCATGTTTGGCTGTTTTGGCCGGCTAGGAACCGAATCCGGCTACGCCGCGTTTGGTTACATGTCCGGCTGAAGCCAGGCTATCCGGTTGGAACGCCAGTCGGACCGTTTCAGCAGCCGCAACGCCTACGGAGTCGCGCCTTCGACCCTGCTACACCGACAACTACAATGTGAGTGTTTTACCCTCGGGGTCACGCCAGATGTTGTTTCCCTTCCTGCTTTCAGTTTTCCGGCGCCGGCAACCCCTACCCGGGGGCTCGCCGGTTGGCCCGGCCTGCTAAATCCGTAAACCGACTGAGTAATGTGCGACGGTATCAGAGGCCCACTCTTCGTCTCAGCTATAGACCACAACCCGGCTGTCCGGCTGGCAAGAGCAAACGCCCGAGGCATCCCACATGAAAAATAGCGAAGGGTGCGACAGATCGGACATTCCGGCCTTGTGCCTAGTTGGTTTTTTCTGGCTGCTAAGCCTCTAGTACCGTGCGCAATGTACTGTCAGCTCACCCTTCGGTTCCGGCTCCAGACCGCAACCCGGCTAGCCGGCAAGGACACAGCGTAAACAGCAGAGCACATGGGAAAGTGACTAAGTGTCCAGAAAAGCACGAGCTAGTTTTTGAAAAATAAAACCAAGTGACTAAGTGTCCAGAAAAGCATGAGCTAGTTTTTGAAAAATAAAACCATTATCCGGTTGATAGCATGTGTACTATATGTTGATGTACTGACAATCAATTCTATTTGTTTGTTTTGGCACGACTACACCGAGTCGGATTTCAAGGGCATTTGAAGATTCAAAGCACCTGGCGTCGCCAGCTACTTCGAATCTCGGGGGCTACACCCACCGGGTGCGCGCCGGTGTAATCAAGTTCTTCGGTCCGGCTGAAGGCGTTCAGCCGGATAATATCTTCGAGGTGTCGAAAAGGGCAAGAAATAGAAGATTCGCAGCACATGTCTTCGTCAGCTACTCCGAATCTCGGGGGCTACACCCACGGGTGTGCTCGCGTGCCCCCGTGGTAGTTGTGTTGCTTCCCAGGTTGGAGGTGTCCATCCGGGCGCCATTCAAGTACTCCATCAACAACAACGGCAAGTTTTTCAGAGCTCGTGCAAATTTCCCCCTTCGGGTGAAATCAGCGCGCGCTCGGGGGCTAGTGTCGGGGGGATTATCCCCAGGTACCCCAAAGACGCACTCAAGACGGAAAAAAAGGCAAATACAGATAAAGATAAAAGAAAACTAGAGCTCCTAGGCGTCCTAGGCCGACTAGGATCACCCAGCCAGCCTGCATCACCATTTCCGGCTGGGCCTCCCCCAAGCCAGCCCGCTAGAGCTCTCCGCCGACTCCTCCTTCCAGCTGGGCCTCCCCGCCCTAATCGGCCCACTCTCGGCGCCACCTCTCCACTGCCAGTTCCCCCCAGCCGGCCAGCCTAGCGCCCCGCCTGGGCTACCCTTTGCCCGGCTGGGCCTCCTGCCGCCTCGGCGTCCCGGTTGGGCCTCCCCTACCCGGCGCCCTCTCCGGATAAGGCTCCACACCGCCCACCTGGATGGGCCGGCTCTGTCCCGCCCGGCTGGCCCATCCGGTCCCGCCTGCTGCGACCGCCCGGCTGGGCCGCTACCCGGATGGGCCTCCGCCTCGCCCCGCCTAGCTGGGCCGCCAGGTCCCCATCCGGCTGGACCGGACCACCATCTCTGGGAGCGACCGGGTCGACCAGCCCCTGGCGATCGCTCCCTCCTGACCGGCTAACTCCTCCGAGTCGAATCGCTCCCTCTCCAGGCTGTTGTTCCTACATCGATCGAGACCAAGGAGATAAGAAGAAGGACAGGCGTACATCAAGAAGACAGCGACAAGACTGAGAAGACAAGGCCCATACTACTTTATCATATGATGTAGCAAATAGTGGACACTATACACTACATCATGCATGACACCTGCATAGTACTAGTTAGGCAAGTGGGTCCCACCATGTCTCTTGGCCACCTTTATAAGGCAAGGGAGGGACTCATTCTCCGGCATGGACTCACTCATTCACGCACACTCCATTCGATCGATCAGGGAGAGCTAGCTCTCTGCTAGCTAGCTCACTCCCAGAGACACACACATAGACAGACATGGGTTGGTCTTACAGCATTTAAGGCAGTAGCTAGCGTATATAGCTCGAGGAGCGCTTGTAGTTCAAGTATTCCACATAGTCAGATCCGGCAGGAGTAGGGGCTTTACCTCACCACGAGGGCCCCGAACCTGGGTACTTCCTGCGTCTCGCTACGCTCGCTTGTATCCAATCCCGCCTGCGGACGCCGTCGATAGCTTCTCTGCTAGTCCCCACACCTCTCTCTAACCTCTTCAGGTACTGTCGTTCCCAATACAACGACAAGTGTAGCCCCCAAGGCTCGTGCTGATATTAGTAACAATATTAGCCCGAGTCTTCAGTAGACTTCTGACTCTGGGTATTCTGACTGACAGAAAGTTAATTCATATAACTAGGATTTGTTGAAAAATATATGCAACAAGCAGAGAGAGATCAAGGCTCTCCGACTTGAAAATGCTAAGCTAAAGGTTTCCCAAGATGAGGTCGAAGGTAAACATTCCGAGACTCAAGCCTTGTCTTGTATTTTCATAGTCGAATATTTTTTGCTGAACTATTGTTCTTTTTGTCTTACGGCACTGGTAAAATAGTCCTGTGCTATGATTGAAGAGGCCGAGAACCTCAAAACCCTGGTGGTGGAGAATAAAGAACTTCGCCAAGAGCTGGATAAGCTCAAGGCAGATCATGAGAAGAGCATCGCTCAAATTCTTGAATCCACCTCCATGGCCACTGATGAACGTGATCGTAAGATTGCAGGTCAAGATCAGAAAATCTTCGATCTCAACAATGAGCTTTGTAGAGAGAAGGATCTTTCCGAGGCACTCCGGGCTAAACTCTAGAGTCTTCGAGAAGAGAAGACCAAAGTTGACGACGTCATCTTTGGTATGTTCCATCTCTTTGACTTGTCTATATTCTTCGACTCTTTCGATGTCGGATTTTCTTAACCATTTTGTGTTATGTGTATAGGTCCTCTGAACTTGACGGACTCCACCTCTGCCGAGCCTCGCACCCACCGTCTTACCCAAGTCGGTGATCTGCTTCATGACTTCCTCCAATCCATTGAGGATATTGGCGAAGCTCTCAAGGTTCCGGACATGCATAGCATGTCCGACTTTCAGGTGCGGGACAAGGCAAAGGAGATGCCGCAACTTGTCCAGGACTGGAACATGTCCTACGCGCGTTCCACGGTGCAGAGCACTCTCACCATGGTCATGAGCCACCATGGCAGCATGGAGATATGGCAAGTGACCAGAGGGTATTCTACAGTGGATGAAGACGGACAGGAGCAAGACATCAAGGCCATTATGGACTCCTGCGCTGGATACGGATGTCACGTAGCTGACTTAACCATCTACGACACTCGCTTCTTCACTGCGTGGACACACCGCCCCCGCCTCTAGAAGAAGACGCTGAAGTTTCGGACGATGAACAAACCGTGTCGGATCTAAACATCTCGGAACGTTATCAAACTGAGGCCGATGCATCCAGCGAGCCGGCAGCGCCTACCTCTTCTCCTGCATCATAGATCATCAGAAAACCAATGTGTTATTCTGAAAAACATTATTGATATGTAAATATGTAGCATGATACTTTTGGCTAGTGCTAAGTTTTAATCTATTCAGCACTTTTGGCTTTAAATTTTTGTGTGTCTGAAATGTTTAAATAAGCACTTGTACTTTTTTGCCTATACTTATCATTTATCTAGCTTTCCACCTCGTCCCTTTCGTGAGCCGGCTAAACCTTCTACACGGAAACTTTGTCGAGCAACGGAGCTCAATTGCTAAACCAGTTTAAACTTGGAAACAAAGCCGGCTTCCAGTACCAACAATTCACTACTCGGAAAATGCCCACATCCGGCAATCAGACAAATAACCAAAGTATAGACTAGAAACTTTAGAGTTATACCCGAAGGTAGCATTTTTAGAATCGGAAATCTAAACCAGAACAAACATGAGCATAAAGTACTTTCAAGTATTATGGGATTTTCGACTGTGACATGATCATTTGGAAATAAGATGGCAAAAACTTCTCAGAAAAACTTGAGGAAACCAAAACTTTTATTTCTCACAGAACATGTACACATATATGATAACAAAGAAGGACAAACTAAGAATAAAAGGGACGTCGCTGAGCAATATTCCACGGTTTGTCTAACTCATCCAGATTTGTACTGCCTCCAGCTCTCTTTCTCTTCTTAGTAGCAGGTCTTTCTTTGACTGGCCTCATATCAGTTAAGTAATACGAACCATTGTGCAATACTTGACTAACTAAAAAGGGCCCTTCCCATACTGGGGAAAGTTTGTGCTTTCTTTGTTGCACTAGCCGAAGAACCAAATCGCCTTTATTGAAAGATATGTTTCTGACTCTCTGGCTATGATACTTGCGTAACTTCTGCTGATAGGCTGTTGATCTTATTTCAGCAACGACACGAACTTCTTCGACTAAGTCGAGATCATTTTGTCGAGAAATCTCGGCATCTTCTTCAATATACGCGGCCACTCTAGGAGAAGTGTGAATCAAATCACTAGGAAGAACTGCTTTTGCGCCATAGACCAAGAAGAAAGGTGTCTATCCGGTTGACCTGTTCGGAGTTGTTTGTAAACTCCATATTACAGAGGGTAATTCCTCTACCCAAGCCCCCGCAGCACGTCGTAGTGGTGCTTCGAGTCTCGATTTTAGGCCTTGTAGGATTAAACCATTTGCTCTTTCAACTTGTCCATTAGCTTGTGGATGTGAGACTGACGCAATGTCAAGGCGGATATTTTGTTCGTTGCAGAATTCGGCAAGTTCTCCCATAGAGAAATTACTCCCATTGTCCGTGATAATACTGTGCGGATAACCATACCGGATTATAACATCCTCGACAAATCTTTTGGTTGTTGCTCCATCACAACTAGTGATGGGTTTAGCCTCAATCTATTTGGTGAACTTATCCACCATCACTAAGAGGTGAGTAAATCCACTTGGAGCCCATTTAAACGGTCCTACCATGTCAAGCCCCCAGACCGCGAAAGGCCATGTTATAGGTATTGTTCGTAGCTGATCAGCCAGAACATCAGCTTGTTTGGCGTACTTTTGGCAGCCTTTGCACGTCTTGACCATCCATTCAGCATCTGTCTTGGCTGTAAGCCAGAAAAAACCATGTCTGAAAGCTTTTGCCACTAAAGATTTGGCTGCAGCGTGGTGACCACACTCGTATTCGTGGATTTCTCTTAGGATTTCCACTCATTCTTCTGGAGATACGCAGCACTGAAATACCCCAGATACACTCTGCTTATAGAGCTCACCACTAACTATAGTATAATATTTTGCTCGTCGTATAATCTGTCGGCTCAGAACTTCATCTTCGGGTAATTTGCCATCTACCAAATAGTCAACGTAGGGTTGAGTCCAGCTCAGAATTATAGCCAAAACTGCTATCCAAGGTGAGTCGGATTTGGTCGGATATTCCCCATCCACTCCCTTTATTGAGGGAACTTTGAGGTGCTCCAAAAAAGCGCCATCCAGGACCTCTTTCCGTGCAGAGCCTATTCGAGATAAGGCATCTGCTTCCTCATTTTCTGCTTGAGGGATGTGTTGAACCTCAAACCCTTCGAACGATTTAGATAAATCATCCACGATAGATTTATATGTTGCCATGTGTTTATTTGCATTACAAATATCCGACACTTGCTGAGCCACAAGATCCGAATCTCCGTAACACATCAAGCGTTGGATGCCGATATCCTTAGCAATCCGGATTCCATGCAGCAGTGCTTCATACTCGGCAATATTATTTGTCGCTGTGAAGTGGATCTGCAACACGTATAGAAGTTTATCTCCTTGGGGTGATTTGAGCACCACGCCAGCCCCCGAGCCCCTGCGAGCCTTAGACCCATCAAAATATAGGGTCCAATATTCGGACTCAGGGAGGGTCATATTCTCCTTCGTCTCTGTCCAATCAGCAACAAAGTTGGCAAGGAATTGGGATTTAATTGATGTCCGAGGTTTGTACTCAATATCGAATGCTGAGAGCTCTATGCCCCATTTGGCGACGCGTCCTGTGGCGTCACTGTTGTTGATTATATCTCTCATGGGAGCTGTGCTCACCACGGTAATTGGATGCTCCTTAAAATAATGTCGTAGCTTACGAGATGCTAAGAACACACTGTAAGCCAGCTTTGGATAGTGCAGATACCCCTGTTTTGATTCTGTTAGGACCTCGTTGACAAAATAAGTCGGAAGCTGCACCAAGTGTTCCTGATTTTCCTCCGGTCTCTCCACTACCATGACGATACTAACAACTTTGTTTGTCGCAGCAAGATAAAGCAACATCGGTTCCTGCGGTTTCGGTGCAACGAGGATAGGAGCAGATGTGAGTACTTTCTTCAGGTCTTGTAGTGCAGCTTCAGCTTCGTCGGTCCATACAAAATTCTTAGTCTTTTTCAGGAGTTTGTATAATGGTGCGGCTCTTTCACCGAGCCGGCTTACAAACCGACTGACTGCAGCGATGCAACCAGTTAGTGTTTGTACGTCCTTCAGTCGAGTTGGCCTGGAAATATTGAGTATAGCCTTGATTTTGTCCCGGTTCACCTCTATGCCTCTTTGGGAGACGATGAAACCTAACAATATTCCGGCTGGGATTCCAAAGAAACACTTCTTTGGATTAAGCATTATGTTGTATTTTCGTAGATTGGCAAACGTTTCCTCCAAGTCGGAAATCAGCTTTTCCTTCTTTTTGGACATTACCGCAATATCATCCACATATGCATGTATGTTGTGTCTGATTTGATCGTGGAGGCAACGCTGCATTGTGCGTTGGTACGTAGCTCCTGCATTCTTCAGCTCAAAAGGCATCGTAACAAAACTGAAGGTTCCGAAGGGGGTTATGAATGAAGTTTTGACTTTGTCAGATTCCTTCATCTGAATTTTGTGGTAACCGGAATGTGCGTCGAGAAAATAGAGGAGTTCCGAGCCTGGCATAGAATCGATAACTTGATCAATCCTAGGCAGAGCGAACGGATCTTTTGGACAAGCCTTGTTCAAGGCAGTATAATCAACACACATCCTTAAATCAGTGGTGTCCTTTTTAGGTACCATTACAGGATTGGCCGACCACTTAGTGTGGAGGACCTCTTCTATGAATCCGGCTAACTCGAGCCATGCTAGTACCTTAGCTATTGTCTTACGCTTTTCATCGCCAAAACACCGTAAGGACTGTTTGACGAGTTTAGCGTTCGGGTTTACATTTAAAGAGTGCTCGGCAAGTTCCCTAGGTACTCCGGTCATGTCAGATGGCTGCCATGCGAAGATATCTTGATTTGCTTGGAGGAACTTGACGAGCGTGCTTTCCTATGCACTATCTAGGCCTACGCCTATCTGGGTCACCTTGGAGGGGTCATCATCCTTCAACGGTGTCTTCTTCGTCTCTTTTGATGCCTTGAACTCCGGATTCGGCTTTGTCACCTCCTTCTTCGTTGCTGGCATCTCGGATGGATCTACGCTCTTCTTGATCTCCTAGTACTCCTGGGTGTGTAGCACGCCTTCAGCAAAGGTGGCATTTCCATCCTCGCAGTCTCGTGCTTTCTTCGGGTCTCCCCTGATGGTGATCACGCTGTTGGGACCTGGAATTTTCATCATATTGTAAATGTAACACGAACGAGCCATAAAAGCCTAGTAAGCCGGACGTCCGAATATAGCGTGGTACGCGCTCTTGAATGGGACCACTTCGAAGGAAAGTGCCTCCGTCCGATAGTTCTTTGGAGTTCCGAAGGTAACGTCCAAAGTGATTTCTCCTAGGGAATTGGCTTGTCTTCCTGGGACAACTCCGTGAAAAATCACAGAGCTATGATTCAGCTAGGTCTCCGAGATCTTCATCCAGCGTAGCGTTTTGACATACATAATATTAATACTGCTACCACCGTCCATGAGAATCTTGGAGAAACCATAACCGTCAATAAGTGGATTGACGATTAAGGTGTATTTTCCTCGCCTGTGTAGCTTAGGCGGATGATCAGCACGGTCAAATGTGATTGCCACCTCCGACCAGTCCAAGAATTGCGGGACAGCCAGAACTGTTGCATTGAGCTCATGTAGAACTGCTTTCTTGACCTTTGCTGGTTGAGATCTGAGGAAGGTGACGTAAGTGTCTTTCTTGGTCAGAAATTTTTTCTTCCCTTCCGTCTTGGGATTTGAAGCATTAGCTTCCTCCATGATGGAATCTTCCTTGGTCTCCTTATCCTTTTTGGGATTCTTCTTTCCCTTCTTCCGCTTAGCTTTGTAGCCAGCGGTATCATCTCTCTTAATTTCATCATTGAAACGACACTCGGCGTTTGTGTGGGACGAGCCCCCATTGGCGTCTAAGTGATGCACACATGGGTTATTGGCAATGCCGGCCCAAGAGTAGGTTTTTCCTGGTTGCTGGTCTCCTCTACCTTGAACTCTTGAAGTCCCACGACCGCGCCCGCGGCCTCCGCCATGTCCTCCTCGTCCTCCAGACCCGAAAGTAGCAGTAACCACTGTTGTTTCCGTGTTGGGTTTTTCTTCCGAGGTATTCTTGCGCTTCTGAGCTTGTTGCTTTGGTTGTTTTGCCGACTGTGGCATAGCCAGGGCGTTGAGTAATCCCTCTGCGTCATTGTCCGCATCTGCATACTTGCTTGCTGTTTCTATCATCTCTCCCAAATCAGTGACTTTGTCGCACTTCAAGCGATGACGTAGTAAACCAATTAGGAGACCTGCAATGAAAGCTTCAATCGCAGTTTGATCATTTATTCCTTCACAGGAGTTCTTGGTGTCGATCCATCGTCCAAGGTAATCCCGGCAAGTTTCTCCGGATTTCTGGGTGCAACGCTGTAGGTCTCCAACCATGTAGGACCTCCAATATGTGCCTTCGAAATTCCGAAAGAACGCACTTTGCATGTCATACCAGTTCTGGATGGCGTTCTCTGGAAGTTCATTGAGCCATGATCATGTCATCTTCCGCAACAAAAGTGGGAGATATCGGGTTGCGACCAGGCTGTTTCCGCCTTTGGCAATGCAGCAAGCTTTGAAGAAATCATGTAGCCAAGTATCTGGCCGAGCAATGTCGTCGTAGGCTTGGATATGTCGTGAGATAGCAAATCCTTCCGAGAATCTTGTAGCTTTTATGCGTGGTCCGAAGCACTTTGGTCCGACGTATATATCATCATTTTCGTAGCGTCACGCCTCTATATTGGAGTTGATCCTGTGCCTTGTGTCGTTCGGGGATAGAGATCGTACCTCCTCCACCATGACGCCCTCCTTGGCCTCCTTGGGAGCCGTTGTGGTGGCTACTTGGCAGAGAGGGTGGAGCAACTTGGTTATTTCCGGCTGATCGCCAGCCTCCATCCGGAGCGTCATTATTCCGGTTCCGGGGAGGATCTTCATTGTGATGAGCCCCCTGCCAGCTTGTCTCGGCACGGTGTCCGTCGTTCCTTTGATCGTCATCTGGACGGCTTTCGTGTCTAGGAGATGGCATTCTTTGTCGGTCCTTCTCCCGACGTTTCTCCTTATCATCGTCCCGGCGATCTTTCGACTCTCGCTGGGGCAGGTTCCTCGGATTCAGTGCAGCAATTGCCTCTTGCTCCGCAACTGGGTTAACGTTACGCCAATCGCGGGCAGTTTTGTGGTGTTGTCCCGAAGATCCAGTTCTTGAGTAATTGTCTTCCCGACGGTCGGAACGGTGGTGCTGCTCCGGAACGAGCTGGGGTCTTACGTCAGCCCATGTCGGGTCTGTGCGACATTGGTCAGAATCAGAGACCAGCTTTTGACTTCCGGACATGGCGACCTTTTGCTGCTCCAGTCCCTTGTTTAGTAATTTGATGCCCAACCGGATCTGCTCTGGGCCTGGACTAGCCGATAGGATTTCTCGGGCCACAACGGTGTTCTGTACTAGTGTTGGATACACCCAATCCCCTTTGATGTCTTTCCGAGGCATCCCCATTTCTCCTCCAAAGAGGACTTTGTGGATCTGCGAGAATTGGTTGTCATTAGTATGACGTTTCCTGGTCTTCTGATGTTGCCTGGAGTTGTATTTTCCACAGATGCCATGCGTTTATTCTCTTTCTCGATGTTGTTGGCTTCATCCAGGAGTTGTTGTTGACACGCTTCTAGGGCTTGGGCCCTTTCGTCCAGCTCTTTAGCAGTAAGTTCTGCAGCTGTAGGAATAGGTGTGGTTAATGCAGCATCGATGAATTAACGCGAACCTTCAGTGATCACATGTCCATCCACCGGTTCTTCTTTTTTGGGCTCGCCTAGGATAATCGCTCCATCCGAGTCTTCCTCATATTCCTCGGCAATCATCTCCTCTGCCAGAGGATCTTTTGCCGGGGTCTTGTTCTTCTTGTTCCTCTTATTTTCCTTCTTGGCAGCGCCGGTAGCAAAGACGGCTTTGGGCCCATTTCTCGGAGTCAAGCTCTGATTAGTACTCTCGGCCATTTGGTTCTCGGGATCGTCTCCGAGACCCATGTTGTCCTGCGCTTTGGGAGATTTTTCTCCGGATCCTTCGGCCATGTCTTCTCCTTTAGCTGGAGCTGTGGATTTAAGCTCCTCGTCATATTCCACAGAGAACTTCCGGAAATCTACTGACGTCATCGATTCATCCGAGGATGCGGGTACGTCGGCATTTGTTCCGATCGCCTCCAGAACTGAGTCGGTGTTTTCTCCAGCATCGGCAGAGCCAGATCCAGATCCAACTTACCCGACAAAGTGTGATGCCGCCCTCCTGAGGTAACTACAGTCTTCATAGTAGGCTTCGTCGAAACATTTGATGGTCCAGAGGATTTCATCTACGCCTGAGTTTTGCATCATCATGCGTCCTAGTGCGTACCTCAGGAAAGACCTGTCCGTCCCGGCGTCGTCAGAGCTGGAACCGTCGCTGTTGTTGTGCTCCTCCTGGATTTCGATGTCCGCGGGTGGGTCGATCTGGGATTCGGTCTCTCCAGGGAGATCCACTCCAAATTCGACTTGAACCGCTGGGTTTGCTTCAGGCTTGGATTTCTCCACTATCTCCGCAACCGGTGCGGGCTGGGTGGGATTAGGGTTCCCTGAGATCCGGAACTCTGTCACCTCGGTGGACAAGGGGGACCCAGAAGTTTCTTTTGTCTCTATCATCACCGTTGGGGTGGGTGGGACAGGTTCAGCAAAACTGATGTAAACATCGATCTCGCCAAAAGACATGATAGTGTAGGTGGTCACGACTTCCCTAGCCGGAATCTAGGTCTCATCGAGAACGATGAGAGGGACATCACTAGCGTAGAGGATACGACTAACGGCGATAGTTTCGTCGATTCCGATTCTTGCAGATTCCACCCGGAACGTAGATCCGAAGCTCACTAGCCCCACGGTGGGCGCCAACTGTCGTCGGATTGATGACAAGTACGCCATGAGGGGGTCCTCGAGGCGTGTAGAAGAGAGGGGTGTGAGAAGTACGGTGTTCCGAGATGGTAAGCACACAAGTTTACCCAGGTTCGAATCCGCCGGCTTTGGACGGATCCTACTCCTACTAGCATTCCAGTAATACGGCAGAGCCGGAATATGGGTTACAAGGGTTCGCTTGTGCGAGTTGAGATTGTAGACTATTGAGGGTGCCCTAAAGGCTCTCCCTAGGACGTCTTATATAGATATCCGGCCTAGGGTTTACAGGAGAGATCTATCCGGCTACGACTAAGAGTCGATTACAGAGTACATCTTGAACTACAAGTAACACTATGGGCCTATGTCGGTAAGTCTTCTGGGCCTTCCCGTAGCCGGACTGGACTCCGTCTTTTCTCCCTGACTGGGCCGCCCGTGAAGCAAAGCTCTAACCCGAAGTGGGTCACCCTGGTCAGTGAGGAACTGTGAGGATACCCGGAAAGTATATCCCCAACAGTTCCACCATGAATTCTTGCACCATGGACCATTAGATAGATCAATCCAACGTCTTATATGTGACCATGTTGTCCTTTAGTTAAGACTTTAAATATGAGCCGCCGGATTAGGAAGATACAACGGCCTCTCTGAATTGAGATTGGTAGACTATATATGAGTATAGATATATTGGTAAATCTATCATATATTCCTGTCATTGTCTAAACTACTGAATTGGTAAATTCAAAATGCTGCTGAATCTATCAAGTGCTGCAAAACAAACATGTATGAAACCCCTAGAGCTTATCATGCATGCGGGTATAGCATCTAGAACAAGATGATTGTTCATTTTACTCTACTGCTTATATTGTACGGAGAATTTACTACTGCGCGAGTATAGAAGTTTTAAATAAATCATATCTCTAGTCAAAATAATGTGATAAGACAGTAGTGCGCGAGGATGTGGCATGGTTAATTTAGTGAATGCCGACGTGCAGAAGACCGCCGAAGGAGGGAAGGAGAACGAATAAAGCCATCCCATATTCCCCATCTCTGTTTATCCCCAGCGCACGCTTCACTCATTTTCCTTGCATTCCACCACACAACTCCTCCAACAACGCCAACTCTCATACTCTGATCTGCCCTCACCCCCATGCTATGGCGGATTACAGACACAACCGTCGGTATGGTGGTTGGAGCCAGATCGGCGATGACGTCTTCGATGAAATCTCAATGTGTATGGACATGACCAACACTGTTAGGCTAGACGCATGCTCTAATACATAGAATCTATGAGCCATAAAAACATCACTTATTTGGTACATGGTTAATGTGACTTCCGGGTCATGCAGGAGCTTGGTGGTACCTGGCACCACGACGAGGTTGAGGGATCCCATGACTAGGAAGGGAGAAGGTCTCCACCGGTTCGCGGGCCATGACAACGTCTAGAAAGATAAGAAGGTAGGGAAACTGAGGATGGGTGGGGAATTAGGGTTTCTAGACACATGGACCTACTTTCATTTCTAGTGAGGCTTTCACAGTTACCGGGTATGGGGAGTAGTCATCTGCACCTAGCCCCGGTTTACCTAATGTGGACAGTTCTCTTTTCAATAGCATCCCATGGGGATTAAATCATTAACATAACCATCCCCTATAGGTGATTTAACATTTTTCATCTCTCTCATCTCGCGAGGAGGCGGCAACCCAACTTTCCTCCCAATCTCCACCGGCCAGGGCCTTGGTCCCCTCTCCCTCCTCTTGCCACCCTAGTGGCAATATGGAGGGGGATCTTGTTCCTTTGTTCTAGCCTAGTAGTTAGGGAAAGGGTTTTTTTAATGTGGTGTGTTATTGGAGTGGTGGGAGCGGTGCTCAGGCGAATAAATCTTCCTCAACTTTACTCCCACACCGGTGGCGTCCTTCATAGAAGTGCCTCAGAGTTGATGGAAACATGTGCTTGTCGGTCTTTTAGATCGGCAGTTTGGTCTTCTCGTTATTCTTCAGATTTGGTGAGATCAGTTTCTCGGTGTGCCGCTGGCGTTTGTCATTTTCTATGGCAGTGATGGGTGACAGGGAAAGGTGGATTCTCTAGAGCACAGATGTTGGTTCGGAGGTGGAGGATATGGATTTATTCCCTGACTTTGTTGATGGGATGCGGTGGATCTGGGTTCAAAACAGCACGAGGACATCTCCCAATCGACATGACACAACAACATGTGCCTCGTTGCTTGCAGAGGGCATGTTCATAGAGTCAAAGCCTTGTTGTTGATGGTGGTATTTTTGGATATGGCAATGGTGGAGGATCGGTGTCTCTTCTAGTGTACACCTTGGCATTGGTGGAGGTTGGTGGAGGCCACTAGTTTCGGCGAGTGCAGGAAATCCTAGGGATCATTCTATATGTTTCTATCCTTTTGGAGTCTATCTACAAGGTTTTTAGGACAAGTGTTTTCTCCTGGTCTATATGTTTGTTACCATGGTTTGTTCATGTAACTTGATTTTCTATTAATGAAATATGTGGGTTCTCTAAAAAATAATACTCCCTCCGTCTAAAAATAAGTGACTTCCATTTGTCTAGATTCGCATGTATTTAGACACATTTTAGTGTATAGATACATGAGAATCAAGTGTTTAGATACATACGAATCTAGACAAATCTAAGTGTCTAGATACATGTGAATCTATACAAATCCAAGGCATTTATTTTCGGACAGGGGGAGTAGGTGATTTAACCACCAGGGATCTGAGGCTAGACGCAAAGGCGAGGCGAACGGTCTGCGTGCAAAAAAAAACGCTGAATAGAGGGAGGCCAACCAAGAGTCGAAAAAGAAGAGGAGTATACGGGGGACAACTCGTGTGGACATGGCTATAGGAGCCTGGTCGCTTGCCACCTAGTATTGTGCATCGAGGTAGGTACTCCTTCATCGGTCCTACCATTTTCTCTCTCACAATCCACATCCATATCCCTCAAGGGCATTGTTGCTTGAGCGGGTTTTTCACCATGGGTGCAAGTTGCATATGCGGGTACTGCATGCGCGGATTAGACGTTGGATCAAAATCTTCTCCTTATTTGTTGTCTGCATTGACATTGTTAGGGAGGCCGGTAGAAATGGGGCTCTCCGTTTAGTGGGTTGTATTATGCTTGGGAAAAATGAAATGATGTGTTTGGTTGTGGGCTGATCGTATAGTGTGATAACGTCTTTTCTCGGGTGGTGAGCTTATCAGCCATATATGCACAAGTAAGCCTAAACCAGATAGACTAACACACCAAGCATTTAAGACCTAAAGCGTATTTAACCACACTGCATTATACAACAACATGATATAACATAGTACCAAGTTAAAACCCACTAGCACAGTAGGATCAAGTTCGAAGCAAATCCATACTTAGTACAAGACAACGATAATCAAGGTTGAGGAGAGCATCTCCCATCGTCAGCTTGGAGGATTGACAAAAAACATACAATATCATGATTAGACATATTTTAGTCATCGCCCGATGCACAAGACACAATGTGCAACAACCAAAGACACAAAATTCAGCTCAGTACTCACACAACAATATCACCTATTGAGAGCTTTAGAAATTAGCACACAATTCGTAGAGTTGGTGTGACCGGAAACCTGAGAATATGCGAAGTATCACACATCAATATCACCTATTTGGCTAGAATTAAGCATGAAACACAAATTGTGCCTCATATTAGACATTGTGTGTTCAAGTTCAATCATAATCGGCATGTGTCGTGTAATCCATTGGGATCTTGGACACATAATGCAAAGTAACCATCGGCCTCGAAACCTACCATGAACAGTAAAAATTTCCCAAAATTTCCAACCTAGAAACCCTAAACCAAAAATCTTCCTAAATCGAGTGACTTCAAACCATAGACCAAAGAAATGCAGTTGTAGATCTTTTAATTACCGACGCACCAATTATAGCACAAAATCAGAAATGCGGAAAATCTAACAAATGGACCTAAAACTGAACCAAATCTATACAAATCTACCGTGCATGGCAATCTATGTAAAGAACTGCGCTCTAAACTACAGATCTACCATGCTAGAACAAAGAGAGGGATGTTTGATGCCTTACTACCATTGATGGAGCTCGGGAGCACGGATGTGCTGAGGAAGAAGGCATCACAGACGCAGATGCCCTGGCGACAGAAGAAAGTGCAGTGGTTGTTGTCAATCTACCGCCGTCTCTGAACCTTGCGGTGCTCTTCGATCTGCTGACACTACACGAACCGCCGACGGCGAGTGAAGAGAGGTGTGGTTGTAAATGGGGAGAGTTGAGAGTGTTGAGTAAGCGGTGAGGGTATTTATGGCGTGAGTTCTCGATATGCCGCGCATCTTCCACTCTTCTACGCGCGTGCACCCGCGTGCCACCCCTCGCATCCCTAGGACCTGTCCCCATGAAAATGGTCGATTTCGGCGTTTTTGGCGGATCAACTTTAGACTACTTTAAGACCCGTGCCTTACAGAAAACGGATGCGATCCAAGAAGCCAAACAAGCTTATTTCTTCCTGCCAGATGCAAGAAGAGCAGTGTGGGCAGGCAAACACGCCCCAAGCCCTGCCAAGCGAATGTTAACGCCGGGCAGATCACCAAGGTCAGCCTGGACTCATATTTGCGGCATTTAGCCAGTTTAGAAATGTAGGTTTGGTAGGGACGGCGGAACCCAAAACCCAGACACCAGTTGGGTGTTCGCTTGTAGTCCACGACTGCAAGTAGGCCTGTAAGTGGGCGTGTCTAGGGCTGCCCATGGGTATGCCCTTTTTTTCCGTTTGATTAATCGAGACCTCAATACTAACTAGTGAGTACTTGCCTGTAAGCTGAATAGCTACTACGGTTGCTTTTTGGTAAAGTTTAATTGGACGGTGGACATCCGCCGGCACGAAGAGGTTATTAAGTAGACAAAATGGTAGTCCTAGTTAATTAAACGAGAATAAACGGCAAGTCCAAAAGCAGCCATATGCATGCCCACTTACAGGCCTAACTGCAAGGCTTTTCAAGCGAAAACGGTGTCTAGTGCCATCGTGGTGGATTAGTTTTCTGTTAAGAGTACATGGATGTTTTTAACCGAAGAAACGAAGTGTTTCTGCAAAGGTTAGGGCTAAGAAAACTGAGGCATGAAAAATCTCCGACAGAGAGAGCCAATTACAGACAATTGTATTCAACTGTTACTCTTCATAATTTTCCTTTCAGATACGCCAAATGCCTTCACAAAACAACAAAGAAAAGAAAGAAAAATGCCTTCCTGAGATGATCAGTCCTCGTCCACAAAGATGGTCTCTTGCTTGAAGAGTCCCCCAAACACGGGCCTCACCTCCTTGGGAGCTGGCTGCTTCGTCGCCTGCTTCACCTGTGCCACGGGCTTCACGACGGCCCTCTGTGGTGCCAGCTTCTTGGCCCTGGCCTGGCCTCTAACCGTGGCGATCTGGGCTTTCGGTTCTTCCTCGTCCGAGCTCCGTGCAGCAGCTCCTGCGGCTGCTAGCTGTGTGCTGAACTTGTCCCAGGAGAAGTCTGTGCTGAGCTTCAGACCTTTGGCTCTGGTCAGAAGGTTCTCCAGTGAGGCTTGCGCCTCGTTCACTGGACTTGCACCTGCCACTTCTGAGGTCCCTTCGGCTTTGAGCTTACTGGTGGGTTCTTCTGCATCTCCAGCTCGCTGTGAGGCCAGGTCTTCCTCGTCTGCCTGTGCTTTTGCAGCTGCTTCCTTGTACTCTTTTCTTCTAATGTCCTCGGGGATACCTCTGAAGAATAGGTTTTGAAGTATCAGTACAAAGTGTTCAATTCCATGCATTTAGGGAAGTCATACTTATGTCAATGAAACTGTTCATGATGAGTGGAAGAAGCGATGATCTATTTTCATTTGGCAGATCAGACTTTAAATTCCAAAGGATACTTACAGCATAAATACTGTTGGTTATTTTAGAGGGGAGGGGAGCTGATTGTACACGGTAAAGCTGCTTTCTAACAATAATGCAAGAAATGTTTTGCTCTGGATAATTGCCTATGTCCTCTTTAATAAAGAAACAGGCTCCCAAAAATCATATCAGCAGTGGATGGAGCAGGGTTCCAGGAGTGGGTTTGCCAAGTGTTCAAAATTAGTGCCATGAGAGCAATTTTCAGTTTTAGTTAAATGTATCAACCTGTCCCTGGCAACACTGTATACTCATTTTTGCTATTATAACATGGTTGTCAAAGAGCCATGTAAAACACAGTCATTATCAAAGGATGAAAAATGGGATGCCTACTCACGTCAATGCCTCCACTGTTGGCTTGAATGTTCCCGATGAGCTAGTTGAAACTTCCACAACCTGGAAAACGAGAAATATTTTCGGTGAAGTCTAAATTGATTAATAAGCATCTATAAGATAAAACTAAATATGAATTACAGTGTGTCTCTTTTTTGTCAACATAACCATTTGATAGCATTATTTGGGGATGCCTGTGCATAATAAGAAATTAAGGAATTCTGATTGGAAAAGTACAGAAGATAAGATGGAGAAAAAAAGTAGGTACTTGGAAAGGTAGATTTGCTTCATATGGTGGAAGATTAACCTTGCTTAGATCTTGTTTAAGTAATGTGCCTTATTATATGCTGTCACTGTTAATTGTACCCAAAAGGCCCTGGAAAAGGATAGAGTTTTTATGAAAAGACTGCTGTGGAATGAGGACCTTAATACTAGTAAGAAATTTCATTTAGTTAATTGGCAGGCAGTTTGCCAGCCGAAGGATAACAGATGTTTGGGTGTGGTCGATCTAGAAGTAATGAATATTTGCTTAGTGAGTGAATGGCTTTGGAAAATTGAAAATGAGAGTGGGTTATGGCAAGATATGATTCGAGCGAAGTATTTATCTTCCTGTACTTTATCTCAATCCAACTTAAACCTAACCATTTTCAGTTTTGGGCTTGCGTGTTAAAAGTTAGAGATGTGTTTTTCAAATTTTGTACTACCTCATTCCAGAAATAACTGATTTGAGTTTGTCTAGATTTGAATGTATCTATATACTAAAATGTGTCTAGATACATTCGAATCTAGACAAACTCAACTCAGTTATTTCTGGACGGAGGAAGTAGAAAAGTAATCGGTAATGAGAAAAGGACACGCTTTTGGGAGGATTTGTGGGTTCGAGATAAGACTTTAGAGAAAAAAATCCCTAGATTATTTCATCTTTCTTTCAGCAAAATATGACCGTAGGTAATTTTTTTTCAGAAGGATGGCATAGTTTAAACTGTAGAAGAGTTTTCCCGGGGGATTTAGCTGTAATGTGGGGTCAGTTAAAGAATCTTTGTGCTGCAGTAAGTATAACCGAGGAAGAAGATAAGTGTAGATGGGTTCTTACTTCCTCTGGAGTGTTTAGTGTCAGATCTATGTATTTAGCTCTAAAAGCATCTCAAATCCTTGTCCTTATAAAAAGTTATGGTATGTCAAGATTCCTTTGAGGGTTGAAGTTTTTATGGTGGCTTAGTTTTAGAGGTAGTATTCTTACTAGAGATGTGCTTCTACATAGAGGATGAAAGGGCAGCGATAAATGTCTGTTCTGTGACAAGAAAGAATCGATAGATCATCTTTTTTTCTGCTGTGCTGTTGCTAGATTTATTTGCGGGGTGATTAGAATAGTTTTCAGTCATAAGGACATTCCCGATACAGTAGATGCTTTACCGCAGTGGTTGAATAGGTTTACTGTAAAGAACAAAAGTCTAGTGGCAGTGGGTATATCTGCATTGTTTTGGGCAAACTGGAAAATTAGGAACGATGCCTGTTTCAATGGAGTATATCTACATGATCCTACCAGTATAGTATATAAAATAGCTCATTATAGGTCTTTTTGAATGGTTTACAGAGGCCAGGGTGGCGAAAACCACAGGGCAACGTGGCAAAACTACTTGTACTTTGTGGCGAAAACCGCAGGGCAGCACGGCAAAACTACTCATACTTTTAGAGGTTAGAAATAAACAGTAACTACGACTAAAAGTCTTCACTAATACAAAGATAGTTAAACATTGATTATATATTACTTAAAAAAGAGACACCGTAATTACTTGCAACCTGTCATACTACCGAGTCTTACAGGACAAAACATAATAGTAAGTTCCATATCATCTGTTTATTCTAACGTATAATGCTTATTATTCTGCTTCACTGGCATCAACTAAGAACCACGGTAAAATTTCTGGAGCCCCCAGATGGTCCGAAGCAACTAAGGATCCAGACTACTGTCCGAATTGCTGTAACTAAATACAGAGTGTTGGTTTTTTAACATCGATAGAGACGTACATTTTTTTACATAGTCCATGTTTTTATCAATAAAACCTTTCATGAAATTTGATAACGGAATATCCAATTCTAATTAATCATGAAAACCTTCTGATGGTGCTTGATAGATAGAGTTCCTCATGGAACTGGGGCAGAAGCTGAATTGGCTATTAATAACTAATTGAGATATGACTACCTTGGGGAAACGAAGTGGGGACAGGCATGGCTATCGAAATGTAGTTGTGTATAAGTTTTAGTACCTTGTTCTCTGCAATTTCCACGTTGGAGAAAACATCAGCCACAAGAGAAGCAATCTGCAACTTGGAAACCTACAAAACACACAAATCTGTGCATATAAGCAATGATATAAACCTTGTTGTGGAGTGCATTGAATAATCGCAGCTGTGAACTACCTTGCCAGTGCCTGTTGAGGAAGTTGTCGACGAATCCTCTTTGGCCAGAACCAAACCATATGAGCTCTCAGGGTTGTAGTCGTCGGTGAGTGAGGCCTTGACTAGAGTGTAGTTCAAATCAGTCTCCACCACCTTGGACAAGAATTCGCTTACCGACAGAGTCTGGACACGGGAGAACAGATTCGAGAAAAAAGACGTGAACCCATCAAGCACACTGTTCGTGGAGGCCCCACTGAAGCCACCGGCACCCTCGTCGTAGACCACAACGACATGTGCCACGCCGGCGAGGTCTGCGGCCTGCACTACACGGAGCGCGTCGTCAGTAGTGACCACTCCGCCCTCTGGTCCTTTCTCAGCTGGGCCGACCGTGATCACCACCTTGGCCGCTGGGCCGATGGACTTGGCGATCGCCTCAGTGTCAACGAAATCCGACTCCACAGCGTTGAGCCGGCGTGCCTCCGTGGGGGATATAAGCCCGTACACGGCGGCAAGCCTAGCCAACTCCTGTGCGGACGCGAGGTCCGGAACCCCGGCGCGCACGGCGAAACCTTGCCGCAGCAGCGTTTGCGCAATGCGGACTCCCGTCTGCCCCGTGGCACCCGCGACGAACACAGTCTGCGGGTCCTTCTTTCCCCTTCCACCGGCAAACAGCGACCCGGTTGCCGGCGACGGGAAGGCCGGTATCAGCGACTTGGCGTCCGTAAACTTGCCGCTGAAGTCGACAAAGAAGGGCTTCTTCTTGGCCTCCTCATCCGCCCCGGGCTTGCCGGCGCCGACGCGGCAGAGGAAAGCTGGGGCGCGGCGGCGAAGAGGGGAGGAGAGAGGCCGGAAGGAGGGGGGGTTGGAGGTGAGCGCGGGCGCCATGGCGGGCTGGCGTCACGTGGTCGAACAGGTGGTGGGCATGGGCGCCGTGAGATGAGGAAGAGGTTGTGATGGGTGGCGCGCGCGTGGGATGGCATGTCTAGATTGGGGGTTGTGGCGGAGGAGCCTATCGGGAAAGGCCATGTGTTTGCCGTTTATCTCTTTGCGGTGGAATTGTCGGCCGTGGGCTCGCGCCACGTCCATCTCCTTGGACCCATGGCGAAGATCGTCGTCTCGCCTGTTTCTTCCATCCGACGCGGACGGCGATGTCCTCCCCCTTTGATACTGTCGGCGTGTGCTGGTATCCACTTGCACACTCGTGTTATGGCAATTTAAACAAAAATAATCCATTTGTATAAATTTGAGTTATAAATCTTCTTCGAAAAAATTTCACCATGCTGACCTATTTTTGCGGCTCCCGTTGCGGCGGTGCTGCACACATTAGTGGACCCAGAGAAATTTGGAAGCCCGGATACACATGCTTAAACTGTTGCTTATCCTTGCAAATCATCATCAACTAATCAAGAAACTAAGCTGTTGGTCGGCCGCCAAGCCCGGGCAGCCGCCCGGGCAATAGGGACGGCAGGTCCGCCATTGGCTGCACAAGAGGCTGCCACTTCATCTATTGCAGCGCCGCACAAGTGCCACGCTGGCTTGGTGGGGGCTCAGCCCGTAAGTGTGGCGCCAACAGGGACGGCGCCGCACCCAAGCCTGCAACGCCAGTACGGGTGGCCGGTGGCACCGCACGTGCACAGCCACTTAGCCGTTGGCGGTCCGTCCCGACCCAACCCTAATCCTTTCTCCCCGTTCCCAGTCTGAGCAAGGAGGCGGCGGCTCTTCTCTCTCCCGCCTCTAATCTCCACCAAATGGCACAAGATTTGAAGAAAAAATTAGGGTATTTCTTCCACAATCCCTTACCCCAGTTACTCTCATCTATATCTCTCTATTTCATCTGAAAATTCAAGTTATTTGTCCCTAGTTTGCAAAATCTATCCAACGCAAAATCTCATTGGATTTGTAAATTAGTATGGAGCAATGACATGTTTGGTTGATCTTTAGCTTTAGTGTTAGTATAGTAATCCTTCATATGTATTAGCAATATGTGTATAGGTAAGATTGTTAGTTTGATTTTTTGTTCACATAGAGATGGAAAGAATTGTTTCATTTTTTGTTCACATAGAGATGGCCACATACAAAAAATTGTTTGTAATATTTGCTCACATAGAGATGGCCACATAGAAAAAATCACGGGTTTTTCTTGACTTTATTGCTGAATGGACTAAACTACAGTGCACGGGCCCACTAGACCTTTCTAGCACATGGACAATGTATTTCGATGGATCAAAAAGAACGGAAGGAGCAGGGGAAGGAGTCATATTAGTATCACCACAAGGCGATAAAATGTGATACATACTTCGAATGAGCTTCGGAAATGCATCCAATAACAAAACTGAGTATGAGGCCCTATTGCATGGTATGCGTATGGCTAAAGCTTGCGGTGCAACTCGCCTCAAGATATGTGGTGACTCCAATCTCGTGAAACAACAAGCAATGAACAAGTGCGACAGTATCAGCGACAACATGTTTGCCTACCGCGATATGTACATCATTATGGAAGGCTAATTTGACGGATGCAAAGTCTCGCACATAGGAAGAGCAAGCAATGAGGAAGCCGATAATCTGGCAAACATCGGATCCTTATGCCTACCAGTTCCACCCGGGTTTTTTTGGGAGGAAATAATAGAGTGCTCTATCAAGGTCAAGAGGGTTTCTGAGGTTATAACACCCAAGATAGGGAAAAAGATCAAGCCGCAAAAGGACTCGAGGGCTGCACTAGCAAGAGAAGTTATAGAGGAAATCCTCGAAGAAGAGCTAGAAGTCGATGAATTCATGATAATAGAACCTACATGGATGCCGCCGTACATAGCATATATGACTCGGGGAGAACTCCCCGAAGACGTGACAGAAGCTCGACGAATCACTCGAAGATCGAAAGCCTTCAGAATCATCAAGGAAGAATTATATAAAAGGAGTATTTCGGGTGTGCTACAGTGATGTGTCACACCTGACGAAGGAAAGATTATACTCAAGTACATACATTGAGGAGTATGTGGTCATCACGCTAGCAGCTGGGTAATTGCTACCAAAGCACTAAGGGCAGGATTTTACTGGTTCACAGCAGTACAAGATGCGAAGGATATAGTCAGAACATGTGAGGAATGTCAGCGATTCGCAACAAAACCCGGCGCACCTACTACCGAATTAAATCCCATACCTCTCGCTTGGCCCTTCGCTCAGTGGGGACTTGATATGGTGGGTAAACTTCACAAATCATCCATAGGAGGACACATCTTTCTGCTAATAGCAGTAGACAAAGTCACCAAATGGATTGAAGCAATGCTTGTTACCAAAAAGGATGGAACTTCGGCTGTGAATTTTATCAAATCAATAGTGTTTCGATTTAGCATACCAAATACCATCATCACCGACAATGGAACTAATTTTACTTCCAATGAGTTCAAAGAATACTGCGAGGAGATGGGTATAAAAGTAAGTTATGCCTCAGTTGCTCACCCACAAACTAATGGGCAAGTGAAAAAAGCCAACGGGCTCGTAACTGCTGGTCTCAAGAAAAGATTGCTAGCACCACTCGATAGAGAAAAAGGAGCATGGGTTGATGAGTTACCATCTGTTTTGTGGAGCTTGCGTACCACTCCAAATAGTTCGACCCAAAAATACCTTTCTTTCTGGTCCACGACGCTGAAGCTGTCCTTCTAGTATCTCACGAGTCTCCACGGGTCGCTGAATACGACGAAGAAGCATCAACGGAAGCACTTGAAGATGACTGATACGTCCATTTTTCATCACTATTCTATATCATAATTTACTGCTATTCATTGATATATCTCATATTAAGAGATCATACTTATGTTATTTCATATGTTTTTGCATGGTTGATGACTTTTGGAGGATGGACCGCTGAAGTCAGGATTCTAATGGAAAAAAACACTGTTTGGAGACGAAATTCGCGAAGATCAGAAAATTCCAGAAAATACATGGAAAATCCTATTTTTCCAGAAGACGAAGGATGCCATAAGGGGGAGGAGAGATGGGCCACAGGGGGCCCACACCACCCCCTGGTGTGGGCCACCCTTGGCCGTGCCACCAGGTGGTGTGGTCATCCTGGCGTATATAATCCTCCCGAAACCCTAAGACTCGGGGAGCGACCACATAGAGATTCTACCGCCTCTGCGGGGCGGAAAACTACAAAGAGAGAAAGAGCTCTTCGGCAGGCAGAAATCTGCCAAGGAAATTCCTTCCCAGAGAGGGGAGATCATCGCCATTAACACCACCATGAAGCTAGACTTCATCGGGATCATCATCATCATCATCTCCATCATCATCTCCACCAACACCGTCATCACCACTCCGTACCGCTGTAACAATTGGGTTGAATCTTGCATAGTTCTTAGGGGAAACTTTCCCGGTGTTGATTACTTGTTGTAGCTGATGCTATTGAGTGGAACCATTGAATTATTGTTATGTTCAGATTGTTAATTATCATTATTTTATCTCCGATCTTGATCCATATGATTTCTTGTGAGTAGTTCGTTTAGTTCTTGAGGACATGGGAGAAGTCATGTTGTTAGTAGTGGAATTGTGTTGAGAAAGATTCAAGAGTTTGTTATTTAAGTTGTGGTGTTATTCTTCTAGTGGTGTCATGTGAACATCGACAACATGACACTTCACCTTTATGGGCCTGGGAATGCATTGTGTATTTGGATACTAAGCGTAGGGGTTGCCGGAGTGACAGAAACCTGAACCCCTGTTAGGAAACCTTTGCACAAGAGAGTGTAGGATCTCAGAGTTTAAGGTTGTGGTTAGGTTTTTATCTTAATTACTTTCTTGTAGTTGCGGATGCTTGCAAGGGGTATAATCACAAGTATGTATTAGTCCTAGGAAGGTCAGTACATTAGCACAGGTTCACCCACACAACACTTATCAAACTAAAGAAGATTAATCAACTATATGAAGCGAAAGCACTTGACGATATTCCCGTGTGTCCTCGAGAATGGTTGGTCATCTTAAGTAATACAACCGACTTGTACTTTGCTAAAGAAAGGATTGGGACACTTGTTGCATCTATTATTATTGTCTTTTATTTACTCGTACTTTATTTATCTGCATTATCAAAAGCCCCTAAAAATCCGTTTGCTAAGTATTTACAGAGAATTCCTGATCCAAGCCACTCGTCAACACCTTCTTCTCCTTGTTGGGTTCGACCCTCTTACTTATCGAAAATACTGCGATACACCCCTATACTTGTGGGTCATCAAGACTATTTTCTGGTGTCGTTGCCGGGGAGTGAAGCTCTATTGGAGAGTGGAACTGGTAAGGGAAACTTCTACTGAGAGTATTTTTTATTTTTGTTAAGTTACTTTATTTCAATATGGATAATTCACTTAGTTTCTTATTTCGTAATGCTACTACCACTGCTAAGGTAGTAGATGAACCACCACCTGCTAAAAATGATACTTTTAAGATACCTACAAGAATTATTGATTCTGTTATGGATAACTACTATTTTGGAGAAGGAACTGTCCATCCCGGTGATCATTTGCTCTTTATACATGAATTATGCGGGTTGTTTAAGTGTGCAGGTATTACAACAGATCAAGTCAAGAAGAAGTTATTCTCATTATCACTAAAAGGAAGAGCTGCGGAATGGTATAAGCTGCTGAAGAATGATCAAGCTCTTGAATGGGAGGAAGTAGTACCTCTCTTTTATTCAAAGTTTTATCCTCCTAGTGAGATTCATAAAGATCAGAATCAAATATATAACTTTTGGCCTCGTGATGGAGAGAGTACAACTCAAGCTTGGGGGAGACTGAAGTTACTAATACTCAAATGTCCTATTCATGAGCTCCCCAACAATATTATTATCAATAGATTTTATGCAAGACTTTATCTTCATGATGAGGATCTATTGGATGCTTCTTGTGCTGGATCATTTACACGCATGAAAGAAGAAGCTAAATGGGATCTTCTAGACCGTATTCAAGACAATGCTGAAGCATGGGAGAATGATAAAGGAAGAAAGTCAGGTATAAATTATGATTATGAATGCATTAAATCTTTTATGGGAACTGATGACTTTCATAATATTAGTAATGCTTATGGTCTTGATTCTCAAAGTATTGCAACTTATTTTAAGGCTTTTGCTTCTTATATTGAAATTCCTAAAAAGAAATGGAATAAATATCATGAGCCATATAAAGATGTTGTTAATTGTGTTCCTGCAAGAAATACTGAAGTTTATACTGCTAATCATGTTTTACCTAAACCTTATATTGAGAAGCCTTTCCCAGTCAAGGTAAAGGAACATTCTATGATAGCTAGTATGGTTAATGAAAGTACAAATAAAGCTATTGAACTTGATGAACAAATTGCTGTTGTACCTGTAATAGCAAATGTGAAAGACTTTGTGACTAAATATGTAGAAGATGGACACACTATCCTCTGTAAGGATACTTCTAATATTGTCTCACAGAGTAGAGTTAGGAGAGCTAGTGTCCTTGTTTTTTCTATTAGAATAAGTGATCATTGCTACAATGGTTCATGTGATAATTATATCATTAAATTTATGCATAATACTGAAAGTTATTATGAGAGAGGGAAGATTGTTCTAATGCATCTCAATAATATTAAATTTCCTCGCTTTATGCTCAAAGTCTTTATGTTGCACTTGTTTTGCCTTCCTATGCTAGTAGCCTCTGGTTTCAACAATTTATTTTCTTACAAAATTCCCTTGCATAGGAAGTGGGTTAAACTTAAACATGTGTATTTTTTCTTCTTAATGCTCTCTTTTACTTTAATTCATAATATTATGTGAACATCATTGAAATTAGCATTCCCATCTTAATGGGTATAAATAAAGAGCTTTTTGGGAGGCAAACCAATATATTTTTGCTTTCAGTTTGTTTTTGTTTATTTGAGTCTTGGAAGTTATTGCTTCTACAATAACCTCTCCTTATATTTTTGTTTGGTTTTTGTGTCAAGATCAACCTCTAATGAGAGAGAAGTAATATTTGGGGAAGTTGCTGTCCCAAAACAGATTTTTGTGCTTCACTATAAAAAATCGTTAAAAATCCCAGAATGTCGTACGTATCTATAAATTTTTGTGTGCATGCCCCAGGTTATTATTTAACTTTCGTTAGTTTTGCACTTTTTTATTTGAGCAACAAAAGATTTTCTAAAAAATAGATCTTTACCTGCTGGTCTGTTTTAATAGATTTTTGCTACTCTTGCATTTGCCTCTTAAATCGATTTCCTTTTTGAATTCCTTTTTGGGATTTCGGAAGGAGTTGTTTCAGTAGCTTATGTTTTGATGGATTTCAGTTGAAATTGAACTTAAAAGGTTTATTATCTCGCATGCACTAATGTTGCTAATGAGAATTGTGTGAAGATTAGTGTGAAAGAAATTTCTAGGTTGTAGGAGAAAATGGTGTAATAAGATGGTGAATGGTTATATGACTCAAACAATATGTGTATAGACAATGAAGATATTGATGTTATTCAAGCAGTGATTCCGGAAGAATTTATTAAATGCCAAGTTCAGAGACCAGTTGAGTATGTTTTAGAATAGGTAACAGTTCTGGTAAGGAAAGGTCCGCGAAAAATCTGCCAGTTTATATTTTTGCAGTTTTTATCTAACATGGAAAGCAACGAGAAGAAATAGGGACTGAAACGGAGCCCGGGTGGCTCACACCACCCCGTGGCGCAGGCCCGCCTAGCCGTGCCACCAGGGGGTGTGGCCACCCCGGAGCCCGTCTCCGAGCCGTTTTCTCCTAGTACCTTCCTTTTGTTGTTTAACTTCATAATATATAATCCCCCGGATCCCCCGAGGTTCGTATATCGTGTTCTCGTCGTGTTTTCGTTTCGATCTGTTTCTGCCAGGAACTATTCTTAAAGTTCAGAAGAACAATGGTGTCCGCCAATGATAAGGGCAAGGAGCCTACGGAGGAGGATCTACAAGACTCTGAGCATGAGGAGGAGATCGAGAGTGAAGTGGAAGAGGAGGCAAAGGAAGACTAGCATCTGCACACCAGCACCACCATTGCAAGCATTGGAGTGGTGGAAAATCCTACTAGGTTCAAAAGGACTGCACGAATGTCCACTAGAGGGAAGGCTCCACGTCATTGCTTGGCTTCACGGTCACCTCCTCCACGCACCAAGAACCCCTTCCATACCCTTATCCATGAGCAGCAATTCCAGAATATGCCCAAGGAGAAACTACCCTCCAATTGGGATATGCCTCATTCTAACCATGTAGGAAAATAATACTTCAAGGAGGAAGAGTTGGGAAAGAATCGCAAGAGCTGGGATTCATAGCCTGACATGATCATAAACCGCATTGAACACAATTCGGAGTTGATTCGTACTCTCATCTTCAAGATTGAGGACTTGAGGGAATTGATTGAAAAGCTCATTGAGAGAACAACACCACCACCGAAGGAGTGATTCGTCATCAGGTTTTCGCATCCCCTTGGTTTGTTCCAAGCTTGGGGGAGTGCCACGGTATCACATCACTATCTTTTATCCTTTTACCTTTCAATAGAGTCATATCATGAATAGAGAAGTTACCATATAGGATGGTTTGGATTGTGGAAGTATCCCCCTCTTGTTAGTTATCTATGTATCCCTTGGTGTGAGTTGCCGTTATGGAATATTAATGAGAAGTTCTATCATTTACTTTTTGTATATCTTATTTTAGTTTTAAAATTTTGTTATATGATTGATCTTGTTGTTAGTATTGGTATCACTTTGGGATCATTAAGTAAATTTAGTTGGTTTTGGCAAACCTGGCTCAGTCAGTATCAACACTATTATGATAATTGAATGAAAAATATAAAAGTACTCTTAAGAAATATAATTTCATCATCTTTCTTTCTTGATTGGCTCATAACATTAGTATTCTCTAGTTAAGATCTTTTGTGCTTCCAAGTAAGATTGCATGTTTTTTTTATCACTTGTATGTTTTTTTGTTTCCTTCAACTCTTATGCTTGTTACCCAGCCTTGCTAGCCAAAAACCTGTACTGAGAGGGAATGCTTCTCGTGCATCCAATCCTTAAACCAAAACCTATGCCATTTGTGTCCACCATACCTACCTATTAACATTATTGCTATTCTAAGTAAATTCATGTTTTTATCTACCTTCCGAATTAAACTCGTTATCTCAAAATTAGTGATTAAAGCTCTCAGGAACTTGAAGGAACACTTTACTTTCTTGCACTTGATAAACTTGAACCATTGTGCCCATCTATGTTGCGTATATGCTTGCGCTTTGTAAGTTGTGAATTAGCAGAACCATGTTACCATGGGGAATGCTTTCAACATTGCACTTTATTTTAGTTGATATCATGTTCTTTTGCTTATGGATCCTGGCAGTGTGAAATGAAAGGGGAGCTTGTAAGGCTCATGGAGTTTGTATATGTGTTAGAGAAACTCCTGGGCGGCTGGTCTAAGCCATGCCTAATCATGGTGGAAACCTGCAGCGTAACCATAGTGAGAAATCTATGAAGCATCCCTTATATATATAAAAACCCTATGCAAATAGGAAAGAAAAAAAGAGAGAAAAAAGAGACCTATGCAAATAGGAAATAAAAGGATTGTTGGGATGCTCATTGTCTGCTTGCCTTGTCATTTTGATATGTGGAATCTTCCGTATCATCGGGCAAGGGGTACCCCATTGGCGGTTCTCCATGATACACATGTACTTACAATGACAAGAACTTACCAGTGACTAAACTTGAGTAGCATGAGGAACGGTACTCGTAAGTAAGGGGCATGAGATTTTCAGCTTATAACGTGTCAAGCATATCCTCATATTTGATCACTTTAACCTTAATCACCCAAAGATTCTTATGATAGGGGCAATGAGAGCTGAAAGCTAATAAGTACCATAATTTTTGGAAGCTCTTTATGACACTTGAAATCCCTGCTTCCCTCTGTGAAGGGCCTATCTTTTACTTTTAAAGTTGAGTCAGTAAACCTATTCCTTTCTATCTCAGCAAGTATTTTGAGTTGTTGTGTTTCACTCATTCATATAATGATTTATTCAATCATGTTTCTTATGTTCCTTGTTTTTCACATGGCTCCTATCTTAGTGAGTACTACTTTGAAAGCTATCATTGAAAACCCCATTATGTTTGAACTCCTGCAAATTGTTAACTATTCTTTGACCAAGAGCAAAGTGTGCCATTACCAATTATGATTTATTTTGTGTATCTTTATTGCGTTTCCTTTACTTATTACAAGTTAAGTTATATAATAGTGAGTTGTCTTCTATTATGATTTGTGTATTGATGAATGTGATGCTTCTTGTCCGTATTCTTTTATCGACACTTCACTCCATAAACCTGAGGTCATGTTTATTGAGCTCAGTTTCCGCTTGGGGACAAGTGAAGTCTAAGCTTGGGGGGAGTTGATACGTCCATTTTGGATCACTATTTTATATAATAATTTACTGTTATTTATTGATATATTTCATATTAAGAGATGATACTTATGTTATTTCATCTGTTTTTGCATGGTTGATGACTTTTGGAGGATGGACCGCTGAAGTCAGGATTCTGATGGAAAAGGCACTATTGGGAGGCAAAATTCGTGAAGATCAGAAAATTCTAGAAAATACATGGAAAATCCTATTTTTTCCAGAAGACGAAGGATGCCAAAAGGGGGAGCAGAGATGGGCCACAGGGGGCCAACACAACCCCCTGGCATAGGCCACCCTTGGCCGTGCCACCAGGTGGTGTGGCCACCCTTGCCCACCTCTCTGGCTCTGCTCTTTAGCATATATAATCCTCCCAAAACCCTAAGACTAGGGGAGCGACCACAGAAAGATTCCGCCGCCTCTGCGGGGCGGAAAACTGTAGAGAGAGAAAGAGCTCTCCGGCGGGCAGAAATCTGCCAGGGAAATTCCTTCCCGGAGAGGGAAGATCTCGCCATCAGCACCACCATCAAGCTGGACTTCATCGGGATCATCATGATCATCTCCATCATCATCTCAACCAGCACCATCATCACCACTCCGTACCGCTGTAACAATTGGGTTGAATCTTGCATAGTTCATAGGGGAAACTTTCCCGGTGTTGATTACTTGTTGTAGTTGATGCTGTTGAGTGGAACGATTGAGTTATTGTTATGTTCAGATTGTTACTTATCATTATTTTATCTCTGATCTTGATCCATATGATTTCTCATTTGTAGTTTGTTTAGTTCTTGAGGACATGAGAGAAGTCATGTTGTTAGTAGTGGAATTGTGTTGAGAAAGATTCAATAGTTTGTTATTTAAGTTATGGTGTTATTCTTCTAGTGGTGTCATGTGAATGTCGACTACATGACACTTCACCTTTATGGGCCTAGGGGAATGTATTGTGTATTTGGCTACTAATCGTAGGGGTTGCCGGAGTGACAGAAACCTAAACCCCCGTTAGGAAACCTTTGCACAAGGGAGTGTAGGATCTCAGAGTTTAAGGCTGTGGTTAGATTTTTATCTTAATTACTTTCTTGTAGTTGCGGATGCTTGCAAGGGGTATAATCACAAGTATGTATTAGTCCTAGGAAGGTCAGTACATTAGCACAGGTTCACCCACACAACACTTATCAAACTAAAGGAGATTAATGAACTATATGAGGCGAAAGCACTTGACGATATTCCCGTGTGTCCTTGAGAACGTTTGGTCATCTTAAGTAATACAACCGGCTTGTCCTTTGCTAAATAAAGGATTGGGCCACTTGCTGCATCTATTATTATTGTCTTTTATTTACTCGTACTTTATTTATCTGCGTTATCAAAAACCCCTAAAAATCCGTTTGCTAAGTATTTACAGAGAATTCCTGCTCCAAGCCACTCGTCAACACCTTCTGCTCCTCATTGGGTTTGACACTCTTACTTACTGAAAATACTGCGATACACCTCCTATACTTGTGGGTCATCAATGGTGTTGTTGCACTTGATGAAGCCCGTGATATTGCCTTACAGAGGCCACTGTATATCAGAAAAACTTGTGCAACTACCATAGCTGATATTGCGTCGTAGGTCCTTCGTTGTAGGAGACCTAGTTCTTCGCCTCAAGCAAGATGGTCAATGTAAATTGGAGTCACATTGGGAAGGGCCTTACATCATTACAGAAGTTATCCCTAGAGGAGCATACGGACTTCAAGAAAAGAAGACAGGAGTCAAATATTCAAATTCGTGGAACGTCGCACAACTACAGCCTTTTTGCATTTATAATTTATGTTTTCTCGCAATTTAAATTACAATAAGGCCTACGACCTGGCTTCTTAGCCAGAATATTATTTAATAAAGGCCAACGGTCAGGCGTACCCGTCAAACCATATATATTTGGCTTCATATTATAAGTAAAAGATAAGTTCTCCATACTCTGATTTTTTATTGTTTTCTTGACCCACAAAACAAGGTGTTTTATAAAGACATTTAGAAAATTTGCAAGCATTGCTCTTATGAAACTAAAAAAAATTATAAGCCTATCTCCAGATATAGGCATCCGAACATAGCCTCGGGGGCTACTCCTATCAGGAGAGTTGGTGCGCACCCGATAGAAAATTAAATTATGCATATACGATTAAATAATTTCGACCTAGAGAAATATCAACAAAAGCCTATGAGTTTTACTTTAGTGTATCCTCAAAAGGTTACTCCCATCGGGAGATTCTGTGAAACCATCCGACAAAAAAAAAGCTGATAAACTTCAGCAATTATAATAGACAAACAAGACAGTCGATAAAAATTATACAAAGCTAAAAATTATAGTGTTTTTGCCTAGGAGCATTTAACGTATTCCCGATCCGTCGGATGGATCAGGCCTATTGCACCAAATCCCTACAAAGCTAGAAAAACAAAGATATTTCATAAATATCAAATTGTGAATATTGAAAACGTCTTTGAGACTCAACCCGAATCTACGATTCAGGTATAGTCTCGGGGGCTACTGACATGGGTATGATTACTCGGGTACTTATATTTTGTTACCCTAGCTATGAAAAGGCTCGACCCATGAAGACCCAAGATGAAGGTCCAAGAAGCATCTGACGTAGGTCATAGTTTTACTAGATAAGGAAATAGGAACTGACGTTGTGTTGGTGTTGTAATCTTGAATATGTAACTTATCCATATATGGATTTGGGACCTGGCCTATTATATATAGGCTAGGAGGAGCCAATGGGGAGGTACCAAAAAACTCCCAAACAATCTATAATAGTATTTTCCATCGATAATCAGGCGACTCCGACTCCCTTGTTTGCCTAACATTCGATGAAATCCCCGGCATTCACTTTTCCATGAAACCCTAAGTCCATAACCATGGGCATTTCCGAGGTTAGCCCTCGTCAACCGGTAACAAGCCAAACGTTTCATACTTCCAGGTATTTGGTTGTAAGTGTTTCTTTCTCATTAAAGGAGTTCGTTTATCTAAATTCGAGTCTAAGGCATTAGAAGGCATTTTTGTTGGTTATGGTGCTGAATCCCATAAGTATAGAGTCCACAACAAGACCACCAGGATTTTTGTGGAATCTTGTAGCGTGGTGTTCGAAGAGAATGATGGCTCCCATGTGGGGCAAGTTTATGTTTGTGACACAAATGTTGAAATACCCCAAGATGCTATAAGAAGAATGGGTGTGGGTTTCTACCGCCCCATTGAGGAACCCCTTGTGGCAGATCGGGAAGGACAATGCTCTACTCAAGTAGAGCCCTCATCTACACAAGATCAACAAACTTCACATGCTGAAGCAACTACTACACCAACTCAACAAACTTCTGAAGATCATCTAGCTGGGAGTTATAGGACGAATTATCCAGCCCTGCATCTCCCTCACCGGTCAGAAACCAAGATGAAGCTGAAACTCCTAGGACGGATTATCTGGCCACCTTCACGGCCAGATTATTCGGCCCCAGAAGCTTAGAATAGCAACCTCCTGTTACGGTTGCTGAACAAGATCAAGGGCAAGTTTCTCCTTCAACTATTAGTGTTGAACTATCTGTTGAACAAGCTATTAGTCAAGATGAAGAACAAGGTGATGAATTTATCCCTCCAAGGAATAATGAGGAAATTGAAATTCGTCACAAAGCTCAAGCTAAACGGAGCCTTGAACTCAGGGGTCACACACTTGACAAAGTGGTGGGTGATCTAAGGAGAAGGGTGTCCACAAGGGGTGAGTTAGCAAGATTCAATGATCATCAAGCACATATATCCATGGTGGAACCCAATAAGATTTTTGAAGTTCTTGAAGATCCGGACTGGGTTGTGGCTATGCATGAAGAGATCAACAATTTTGAGCACAACAAAGTCTAGAGCTAGTTGGCAAGCCTAAAGAGTGCCGCAATGTTATCGGCACAAAGTGAATCTTAAAGAACAAGCAAGATGATAATGGAATTGTTGTGAGGAACAAGGCAAGACTTGTGGTACAAGGTTTTTCCCAAGTGGAAGGCATCAACTTCGGCAAGACTTATGCTCCAGTGGCTCTCCTTGAGTCCATTTGTATCCTCCTTGCCTATGCAGCTCATCATAACTTTAAGTTACATCAAATGGATGTTAAAAGTGCCTTTCTTAATGGTCGATTACATGAGTTGGTTTATGTTAAGAAACCCACGGGCTTCGAGGACCCCAACTTTCCTAACCACGTCTACAAACTCTATAAGGTGCTCTAAGGCCTTAAACAAGCCCCACGTGTGTGGTATGAGCATCTTAAAGAGTTATTGTTAGACCGGGGTTTCGAAGTTGGGTAGATTGATCCCACTCTTTTTACTAAGAAGGTTCATGTGGAGCTTTTTGTATGCCAGCTTTATGTTGATGAAATTTGTTTTGGCTCAACTAACCAAGATTTTAGCAATGAATTTTCAAAGCTTATGACTGATAGGTTTGAGATGTCTATGCTGGGCGAGTTGAGGTTCTTCCTTGGCTTCCAAATCAAGCAACTACGAGAAGGAACTTTCATTAATCAAGCAAAATATATACAAGACATGCTCAAGAGATTCCAGATGACCGATCTAAATGGTGTTTCTACCTCGATGCAAACAAAGTGCCACCTTGAATTAAATCCCAATGGTAAAGATGTGGACCAAAATGTATACCAGTCCATGATTGGCTCTCTTCTTTACCTCTGCACATCTAGACCCAATATTGTGTTGAGTGTAGGTGTGTGTGCAAGGTATCAAGCGGTTCCTAAAGAAGGCTACTTAGTGGCGGTCAAGAGAATCTTCTGATATTTGGTTCATTCCCCTAACTTTGGTCTATGGTATCCCAAGGGCTCTAATTTTTATTTATGTGGCTACACGGATTCTGATTGGGATGGTGATAAGGATGATAGGAAGTGAACCTCTAGAGCTTGTCAATTTTTGGCAAGATCTTTGGTTTGTTGGTCTTCCAAGAAGTAAAATTGTATATCTCTATCCACCATTGAAACGGAATATGTGGCTGTTGCAAGTGCATGCACTCAGTTGTTATGGATGAGGCAAACTTTAAAGGAATACGGTGTCAATTGTGATAAAGTGCGTCTTTTGTATGAAAATGAGAGTGCCATCAAAATTGCTTACAATCTGGTGCAGCACACAAGGATGAAACATATTGAGATCTGCAATCATTTTATTAGAGACCATGTCGCTCATGGAGATATTGACCTATCATTTGTGAGCACAAAGAATCAACAAGTGGATATTTTCACGAAGCCACTTGATGAAGCAAGGTTTTTTATTGGAGGAATGAGCTAAATATCGTGGATTCAAGGAGTTTGACTTGATTTCCCTTGCATACTCCCCTATATCTCTCCCTCTATTTGGTTTAGATGTGGGCATGGATATATGGGGATTGTGGTCCTAACTATTGGGCTAACCCCCCCATAATGATGAAATCAAGTCAAATCATTTCTCTTAGTATCATTATTTGATATGTGAGTTTATTGATGAGTATTGGCTATAAACCCAAGATACATCTTCGTGGTGTCATGCCGTCTACTCCTACATGGTGGCTTCAGCCACTGCCCTCTTCTTTATGAAGAGTTGGTTCTTTGAGGGTTTTATTGGTTTTTATTTGACCATCTTATGTTCTTCTAGAAAACACACCAACTATTGGCTTTTCATTATCTTGTTTTTTGCAATTCCTGGTGTGTAGTACAATCTCAGTTTGGCTATCTAAACCTAAGCCTTTCTCCATCCCCGAGACATCTATCTTGCACACAAGTCCATTGTTTATATTGCGAGGGTTTTTGAGGGGTTGTCTGGCCCAATTCCTGTGTAAATAGAAGTTGGAGAGGGCTGGATTATCCGCCCCAAGTCGGGGCCGGATTATCCGACCTGGGCGGTTTCGACTAATTTAGGTCGAGACTTCGGCTGGGAGGGCTCAAACAGAGCATCCACTCCCACCTTGACCCCCTCTCCCTTCCTAGCAACCGCTGAACCTCCCCGCCCTCCCCAGCACTGTTCTGACCGCCATATTTTCTGGGCCTCCCCCATATCTTCTTCGCAACTCATCCAGGTACCTTCCCCTCCGAGTACTTGTTCCAATGAGTGAGGGTAAATCCCCCACTATCATATTTTGTTGTGGTTGAAACTCGGTCTAGAAGTTGCCCTTGTGTTCCTTTGCATGTTAGAAATCGTAGACTAGCAACCCCTTTGCCTGATCTATGTTTGTATGACAATATGAGAACTTCTGCAAAATATTGCAAGGGTCAGATTATCCACCCCTGGATGGGCCAGATTATCGGGCCTAGAAAGGTTGCACCTACTGCAGTTGGTCTCAGACTACGGTGTGACATATGATTGACTTGTGGTTGTTTTTCTACTGTTTTTAGCAATCCTCCCATACTTGTGTGTGCTCATCTTTTTTCCTATCTACGTCGTTCGTTTCACAAGTGGTTCTCATGGTGTCACTAAAACATATCAATGATGTCCTCATGCTCGATATCTCGGGCTCGAAAAATAGGGTGTTCTAGTTGATGGGCATGAGGAGTATGATGATGATGAGGAAGCCTAGATGAGGACAAGGAGTGATCTCTAGACGCTAGCATCGCTCTTTTCCCCTTTTTGGTGTTTCGATGCCAAAGGGGGAGAAGTAGTTCTATTATGTGTCAAGTGGATTTTCGTGGGTCGGGCACAAGCACATTTGCCATTTCATCATTTTCTCTCATCCTCACTTGTTCCCATTTAGCGTTGAACTACCTTATTTGTTATTTGGTTTGTTTGTGTGAGACTATATTGGTCCATATTGAGTCATGAGACTATGGATTTATCTCTATGGATCTATCAATGGTTATCTATGGAATTATCAATATGGTTGTATCATCATGATATTTTTCTCGGAAGTCTCAATATGGGAGATTGTAAAGTATGTCTATCATTATATTGTTGAGGGCTCCATTATGGATGGTATGACTCATCTCTCTTTCTAACTCATCATTTGATATTAGTTTCTAATTCATGAAAAAGTACTGAACCTATGTGTGTGCATTTGTATTCAAATGCAAGCATAATATATGAACACATTTAGGGGGAGTCCTTTTTCATCCTTGCAATGATGTGTTAGTATGGATATATTGCAAATCCTAGTATTGTCATCTAACACCAAAAAGGGGATATTGAAAGAACATTTCATGATCTATAGTGTTTTGTGTGTTATATAACAATACCAAGCATTAATTAACTTTATGTTTAGTGGTCCATAATACTTTTCCACCAAAATGCAGCCAAACCAATGTTTTCACGGCGGATTACCTGCCCCTTCCAAGGTCCGGATTATCCGCCCCTCCGAGCTCGACAAGGGCGCCAAGGCGCGTCACCCAGAGAGGGGGCGGGGTTTTCCCCGGATTACCCGGCCAGGGCTAGAGCTTTTTCCCGGGCAAGATAATCCGCCCCACTAGGGGGCCAGATAATCTGCCTACCGGGATCTTTTCCAAAAGGTTTCCAAGGCGGGTCCCTAGAGAGGGGGCGGAGTTTTCCCCGGATTAACCGGCCAGGGCAGGAGCATTTTCCCAGCCCGGATAATCCGCCCTACTAGGGGCAGGATAATCTGCCCTCCCGGAATGTTTCCTGAAGTCCTCCAAGGCGCGCCACCCAGTAGGGGAGTAGACATTTGGTCCGGATTGTCCGATTCTGGGCCGGATGTTTGCCCCGGCCGGATAATCCAGCCCCTGACTCGTCCAACGACAACTTTCTGGATGGGGCTATAAATACCCCTTCAGATCCCCATTTCAGATCTCTTGGATCCTATGAAAAAGGTCTTCCCTGTTCATATCGATTCAAGCGCGTTCTCCATCTTTAACCACTGAAAGGCTCCAGGCTTTGGGGAATCGAAGGAGGAGACTTTGATCTTCATCATCATCCATCAAGATCTCCATTTCCCCTCCGTTCACTTGGAGGATTCTTGATCTAGAGTTCTTACGATTTTCTAGATCTTGGTTACAGTTATTGATAAACTTGTTTCTTGTGGCAGCTTGTTGTCATCACGGGAGCCTCCAATGGAGTTGCGGATGCGTGCCCCGCTAGTGTTGTAAAGGCACCGGTTCTCGTCTAGAAGGGTAACAAATAGTGGAAGGTGGATCAGGCATTTGGTGGTGAGATCCATCGGAGAACAGGGTGAGGCCTTTTGTGGCGTGGTGGTCATAGTACCACCCACCCCTCCAACACAGCCATACTTCCCTTAACAAGGAAGGAACTGTGGTAAAACAAATCATGTGTCTCCGCGTGCTTCACTACGGTTACCTCGTTCCACTCCCTTTGCCTTTACTCGCTTAGTAGTTAGGTCGAAATATAGGGAAATTCCTCTTAGTTGCATATCTAGAGAATTTACCTTTGTGGGAAGCCTAAAATTGAAAAAGATCTAAAATTTGGTGTAGCACCTATTTACCCCCTCTTGGTGCCCATACGATCCATTTCAGATGCTACTTGTAATGAAGTCAACTTTAGTAAACTTTTCGAATTTGATTCATCTATTTAGGATTATGTTGGTCCTTGTGTTTGTATCTTTTGTGTTCGAGATTGTTGGAGATAGTGAACTTTTAGAATTTGCGATGATGTTTCTTGGTTATGTTGGAGATTATGCGATGATGTTGCTTGGTTATGTTGAAGATTGCTTGGTTTGTGATGATATTGGAGATTATGTTGGAGATAGTGTATATATTTTCTTAATTTGTAGTTGTTGGCACTGTGCGGCATCTTGAGAGCCGGAGCAGCACTGAAGGATGCACCACCAATCACCGCAGCACCGCAACGGTCGCTGCAACCCCAACAAGCATGGGTGCCACAACACAATCCTTCCTTGCCAAAACATCAGAACAAAGCACTGTTGTGTCGAGCGCCACACCTGTAACGTCGTGTCAGCTAGCGCCACTCCTATCCCTGCAACACTGATATTTCTTGGTGTCGCGGCCTACTCATTCAAGCCAAAGGATCAGAACAAACAGTTGCCACGATAGGCGCCACACGTGTAGCACTATGTCAGCTGGTGCCGCTCCTGTCCCTGTAATGGCGACGTTCCTTGGCACCGCAACCTGCTCGTTCCAAGACGAAGCATCAGAACAAACAGCTGCTGCACCGGGCACCGCCTTATCTAGCATCGCATATGTCTTTGCAATGCCATGACACATGGTGCCGCAGCCTGCTCCTTCCCAGCCAAAGCATCAAGCCTACTACAGCCTGCTCCTTCCCTGGTTGGCTAGGAATTTGTTGGCTTGGACTATTTTGTTGGCTTGTGCTTCCTTCATTTCCCTTTGCTCTCTTCCTTTGGGTATAATTCCGTGCGTTGTGCCCTTCACCACTGCAATTTCCACAGTGATATCTCTCACGCGGCTCTTGAAATTGGTCGTTTCCCTATTTCCACGCACCACCACGGCCCATCTGCCCATGTCACTTCTAAAATGCTTTTTTCTTTTGTCTTCCGTGTTTAATCACCTTCCATTTGGGATGGGGACCTAGTTAGATTCCATGATACTCTGGCCATTGCGATTGGTCAAGATATGGGTGAAATCTAGGATCCCATGTGTCCTTGATATTCACGATAAAGAACTCAGACTCTCTAACGATACACTCGTGATTATAATCAACATGACTCTTACGAGACGCACATAGCAAGTGAGAGTGCGTGATATGAAGCAATAATGGCCTTCCGCATGTGCACTCATAATCCCTTAGGGATACCTTGAAGGGTTGGCCTCCATGTTGGATACCATCGGATGTGGTTCCTCTAGGCTCGATTACTTGGTAAATGAGCTTGTCGTATAAAAAACTGTGGCAACTTGAGAGTCCGTCTTCCGTGTATGAAATGTCCTCCAATCGTCAACCTTGGGTGGGTACTTGTCACATCCCAATTATTAGAATTGGTACTGCATATCATTCATGGCATTGCATCATATTCATCTTTGCAAAAACTCAGTTTTAAAAGGCTTTTGCTAAAACACCACACAAGTGCATGTTCTTCACTTATAGGTGACTAGTAGGATTTTTACCTTGCATCTGCTAGAATGGCACTATATAAACATTCCAGATGCATAGGTTCATAGAGTTTTCCAATACAAACTTGTAGAGTTTTGTTCGCTCAAATCGGAGCTGTAGATCAAAAGTTATGGCCAAATTGGTTCGGCCAAAATTCAGATTTCAGAAGTTTCCGATTACAGTTTAGGTCCAGTTAACAGAAAATGCTTAGGGAAAAGAATAAAAGAGAAAGAAAAAAAAGTGATAGGCATAGCCCATCGTGGCCAGCCGAGCCAGCCCAGCCGCGGTGGCCCACCGGGGCCCAACAGCAGCAGCCAGCAGCCCACCGCCTCCGGGCGAGTCAGCCGGCCCAGCAACCTGACAAGCAGGACCCGCCCGTCAGCCCCTGCTCCTCGAGCCGTCCGTGCTCGACACGAGCACCACAACGGCCACCGTCTTTCTCGCTGTTCACGCTCGAGTCCGAGCCATCTTCGCCCTCTCAACCCCTGCCCCTTAAAGCCCTCGTCTCCCTCTTCCGACCCCCCCTAAACCCTAGCAAATCACGCCGCCAAGCCGCGGCGATTTCTCGCCGGAGTTCCGACCGCCGCCACCGCCATTGACGTCGGTATGAGTTCAATCTCGATCGCCGCCATTCTACTGAGGCACCAAATCATAGCGGCGCAAATTTTTGACCCTTTCCTTTCCCTCTACAGCACGTAGAGCTGCCCCCACGAGCTCGCCGGAGACCGCCGCCCGTCGCTTTGCTCCATCCGCCAAACGCCACTGCCCAAGGTCGCCCCTGTCCGAGCCGACCCTGCCCCTGAGACCGCCGCCTCTTGCCGCACCCCGTGGACCACCTCGCCGCTGCCAGGGATCGCCGGAGCGCCACCTGCCATCAATGTCCAGTCGTCGCCGCTGCTCCACCTTGTCGAGCAAGGTGAGGTTCCTCCCGACTGTCCGATCCAAGATGAGCGGACCAGATCTCCCGTTGATAGGCCAATGGACCACGGACTGGTTAAGCCCAGTCAGCGTCGCATCAACGATTGACCCACCAGTCAGCGGGAATATTCCCCAGGAATATTCCCCGCAGTTTTTTGAAAACTGATTAAAAAGATAGAAAACTATTACAACTTCAAAAATTCATAAGAAAAGATTTAGTAGTCCAAAAATAGCAAATAATATGTCGTTGGAAAGCTATTTTCTTGTAATTTATTAATATACAATCTTTTTAGACAAGTATTGTAAGGTTTTGCTATAGTTATTTAAATGGTTTAATACCTTTTTTGGAGTATTAAATTCATAAGAAAATAACTACTAATTAGAAATAGCAAATAAGGTGTCTACGGAATCACAAGAAAGTGTAGAACCTGTTTCTGAATTAAAATTGCAATTTTACTGTACTAATATGTTTGAGATAATTAAAGGCTTATTGTACTATAAAGATTGCATAAAAAGATCCGTAAGACCTTTTTGCGTGATTCCAGTTGCCCCTGGATCTAAATCATGTTACCCACACAGTAGTATTTTTGTCCAGTTTTTACAACACTATTTACTACAGAGACATAGTTTTTTGCCTAAAGGTCTATTAATTGGAATAACAGATTGCATAAATTGTTTTCATTGCATTAAAGGTTTTTCCATGCATCATTCAACAGTAACAAACATCAGAGAACATAGAAGGGTTACGAAACCTTTATTAAGCTATCATGTATGCATTTGTGCACTTGTCTATGATTGTGTATGTTTCTTTATGTGTTGAAATTGTATCATGTAGATTGTGACAAGTGCAACACTTGTTTCTGCAAGGATTGTACTCTTGACTCCTACCGCCAAGGAAAGTAGATGCTATTTTGATCATACCTTGTCCTACTATTTTAATCTTATGCATGTGTAGTGTATTTTTGTAGATTATATGTAGGAATTACTATGCTATGATATGTCCTATGTATATTATGGTAGAAATCCTTCGTAGTTGAGGCTCCGCAAGGTAGAAGTGCTTAGACCTGCTGTATAGACAGGGAAGTGATCACATTATGATGAAGTATGTGTTTGTTCAAACTAAAAACAACATAATGTTAATGAACTACCTGGGCGGAGTGGTTGGATTATCAACGGAGTGTGGATAATTGTGGGGAATGCCGCCCATGGTACTGAGAATGATTGGTTCTCTTTGTTATAGTAGCTTACGTGTGCAACCATGTGCCAGTAAGAAATGGGTGGATGGTTGGACTTAGTAGGTCGTGGTGATCTGAACCCAGCGTTGCCAGAGATATAGTGAATGGTAGGTTGGGACCGGTGTACAGTGGGGTTTAGAGATCTACTTCCCGAAAGGTCTCATCTTGGACTTCTCCCTATGATCACACAATATGAGTGTGGTGGTACGAGCTGGGTTGGCCAGGTCATATGGGTAAAGTGTACAAACCCCTCCAGGGTGTAAAACTAAGTACTTAGCCGTGTCCCTGGTTATGGACGAATGAGTTGCTTGATATCGAGACTATGACATATTATGACTCATCCTTATTTCCTAATTACTAAAACTTGATGGGTGAACCTAATGAGTTGCTGTTAATCAAATGGTTTACGAAAGTAGGATAAATGTGTTTGAAAGAGCAAGCTAGCCAAAGCTCCACTAGCCAAATAAGCATGTAGATTCTAGGTGCATTGTCTCCTTTACTTTAGCGCTACTTGCCTTACATTCCATGTATTGACCCTTCGGGGCTGCTACGTTTCATGTTGTAGGTTATTCCGATTCCGAGTGAACAAATAGGTCGCGGTACTCTACTCGACACTTGTTCCCTTGTGGGAAATTTGAAGATGGAGTAGTTATTTTTATTTATGTTGCTACTTGAATAATGTGTAAGCTAGCCTTCGAGCTAAGCGAATATTGTAATAATTGAATCTTCTAGATCTTTGTTTTTTATGATACACGGATTATTACTTTGTTATTTCATTTATGTTCTATGTAAGCCAATGAACTGATCTAGGGATTGGCATGTTGCATAGAAGCTACAGTCTTTTCAGTAATGTAGTGTTATAGATGGTATCAGAGCCCGTATGTTGACGGTAGGATCGTGACCTAGGATTGGAATAGGAAGCCATAGTATTACTTGAGTCTATTTTAAATTTTGTCTTTATTCTTATGCCTTTCATTCTAGTAAATTCTTATCCTTTGCTATTCTCACACTTTCCTCTTTACAATTGATAGATGGGAGATGTCACCAGAGTTGAGCATGTTGGGTTCCAATCACCAAGACTCTTCGCAAGGCAGTTGGCGGAGCTTTGCCAGACGCTGGGCATGTTAATGCCGATGTTCAAAGGGAGGAGGATGAACGCATTTGTGCCGGGAGATCGCGTGTGGGAGATCACCACTATTGTTCTTGCAGATCCCACTGTGCCTGACATTGGGAACCTGAATCGCACCAAGTAATACCTTACCTGGGAGCAAGGAGTGGAATCAGCCATGCACGAGGCATTGTCATGCCTGTGCTATCTTCACCAACACCGACTGCCAGCAAGTTCACCTTTCCATTTATTTGGAAAACGGAATGAAGACAAGAACGTGATGGTTACCGCAGGCAACCGGAACAACATGCCATTCCATGAGAAGCATATAGAGGACATGGAAATTAAAGCTTGGGAGAGGGAAGAAAAGATGATGCAACAAAAGGAGGCGTTGGATTATTTTCAGGGCACTGTGCATTTACAAGGATATGAGATGGAAACCCTGCACACCGCTATGAATACAATGGAGCAAACCCTCATTAGTAGGGATCAAACCATAGCAGACCTTAGTGGGACCATAGCAGAAAAGGATGCCACCATGGAGGAACAAAAGAATGTTGTGGTGGAAAGGGATGCCACAATTGTGGGGCTGAACCAAACTATTGTGGGAATTACTCAAGTTGTGGCGGAGCGAGATTAGACCATTATGGAGATGGCTGCCCAGATTGCTGCCCTTCAAGCGCAGCAGAACCCGCCACCAAATAATGGTAATGATGATGATGATGGTAATGATGCTGCTGATGATGATGATGATGTGGATAATGGTGATGGTGGAGGCAATGAAAATGATGGAGGCAATGATAATGACGGAGGCAATGACGATGATGGAGGCAATGACGATGGAGGAGATGAGGCAAACGCCTTTGCTGAAGAAAGCGAGGAGGAGGCCCCTGATGAGGTGGACTTCGAGGACTCGAGTGCTGAAGATTCAGGGGAGGTGTACACGCCACCTCCATTGCATGCATGAGGATCGAAGCGCCAGCGCATGGACTCCAGAACCTATTGCAGTCTGTTCATCAAATAGTTAGAGATGGTCCTCCAAAATTAGTCTTTGTTAGGAATTTCGTTAGCCGTTATATATCGATCAATTTAAACTTTGGCACTATTAGATTATTGTGTTTAGGATTCTCTATTCAGTACTATGAAGTTCCAGGATTTTCTTGTGTGATTTATTAAATGGTTTTGGCAAGTTTTGGGTAAAATCCGTATTATTGCTGCAGCAGTTTTCCGCTGAATCTGCTGTATTGTACGATTTTTCATATTTTACTGATAACTGATAAAAATCTGCAAAATTTGGATCTGGTGCGTGGTTATCTGTAATACATGCACAAAAATAAGAAAAAAATTCCTGACAAGTTTAAGTCAGTCATAAAAATTCATGAACTCAACTGAACTATTGTGGCAGATTTCTGTTTATTGCTCTTTTGTTGCTCTTTTTGCATCTAAATGCTGATGCAAATGTTTTTAAACTATTTTGTAGTTATATACTGTTAAGATAAACATCTAGAACTGTGCTTCTTGTGTGTTGCTTTTGTGATACCTGTTTGTCATTGTCTGTAAACATATGGTTGTTGCATGAGCATTATACATGGGTAGGGATTATTCCTTAGATTCTTCTTTCTAATCTTACCTGTGCTGAACCGCAGATGGATCCTCGCCGAGTACCTGATGAGATGGCTCAGCTCATGGTCTCTCAGGCATAGTTGACCCAGGTGATGACACCGTTCTTGGAAAATCAGAACAACAATAACAACAACAATGAGAACAATCAGCCCCAAGGAGATGCTCTCACCAGGTTCCTGAGGTTGAGGCCAGCTAAGTTCTCCTATGCACCTGAGCCCATGGTTTCTCTCGACTGGCTCCGTTCTGTGAACAAGGACTTGGTGACCATTGGTTGCACTGATGCTGAAAAGGTGAGGTTTGCTGCTCACTTGATGGAAGGATCAGCTGCTTCTTGGTGGGATGCTTTCTAGATCACCCACCCGCTGGACACAGTTACTTGGGATATGTTTGAGGAAGGGTTCAGAACCAACCACGTCTCTGCCGGGACCATGATCCTGAAGAGGTAGGAATTCCGCAACCTACGCCAAACCAACCGCACCATGGCGGACTACATAGAGGAATTCAACAATTTGTTCCGCTATGCCCCTGAGGATGTGGATACTGATGCCAAGAGGAGGGAGAGATTCCTGTATGGGCTCAGTGATGAGCTTTCACTTCAGCTATCTCTGGTTTATTGCCCAACATTTCAGGAACTGATGGACAAGGACAGGATTCTAGAAGGGAAACATCAGCAGGTGGATAGACGCAAGAGGAAGAACATCCATCACTCCTCAGGATCACACCACCGTGCTCGCACCTCTTATGACAGACACTCTGGATATTCTAGGCATGGTGGAGATGACCGCAGCCACCGTGGAAGTAATGGACATCACCACGATGGTCACAGGAGCAACAATCACCACCATGGAGGAAATGACCACCACCATAATGGTCACAGGAGCCACCACAGCAACTCTGGGAGGAACAATGGACACAACTATTTGAGCAAGAAGGACCTCAGCAATGTGGTGTGGTACAAATGCAAGGAACTAGGCCACTATGCTAGTACCTGCCCGAAGAAGATCACAGGAGTAGGACCCAAGCTTGGACCCAACCAGAAGGTGAATTTGAACCATGTGGATGTGGAGGAAGTCCGTGATGAGCCGAATCTTGTGATTGGTAATTTTCCAATCGATTCCCATGTTGCACTCGTTCAATTTGATACTTGTGCATCACATTCATTCATATCAAGGGCATTTGTGGATAGGCATAAGTTAACCACTGAGTCACTAAAAGGGACTATTAGAGTGAGCTCACTAGGAGGAGAGATGCTAGCTAGTAAGGGATGTCGTCAGCTTACCCTAGGTATTGGAGCAGACAACTTCCCAACACATTTGGTAGTTTTGGAGTCACAGGGATTAGATGTAATACTGGGCATGGGTTGGTTGTCCGAGCATGATGGCCAGATAGATTGTGGATAGCGTGCCATCTCTCTCAGGACACCACAAGGCATAAAGATTAAGTTCAAGTCAGCAACACGTCTTAGGGGTGCTAAGGAGAACTCTCTTAAGGGGGTTAGCATGGACATCGTACCCATAGTGAGAGAATACCCCGATGTGTTTCCAGAGGATTTACCAGGGATGCCACCAGACCGTGATGTGGAGTTCCTTATTGACTTAATGCCGGGAACTGGACCAATAGCCAAGATACCACACAAGATGGATGTGGATGAGCTGAAGGAGTTGAAGAAGCAACTTAGAGAACAGTTGGACAAGGGATTCATTCAACCAAGTTCTTCATCTTGGGGTGCACCTTTTCTATTTGTGGAGAAGAAGGACAGTAGTAAGAGACTAGTGGTAGACTATCGCTTGCTTAATGAGGTTACCATCAAGAATAAATATCCTCTTCCCAATATAAATGACTTGGTTGATCAGTTGAAGGGAGCAAAGGTATTTTCCAAGATTGATCTAAGATCAGGATATTTCTAATTAAAGATCCATGAGCAGGACATACCAAAGACCGCCTTCACCACTAGGTATGGTTTTTATGAGTATACGGTTATGTCTTTTGGACTAACAAATGCTCCAACATATTTTATGACCATGATGAACAAGGTATTCATGGAGTACTTAGATAAATTTGTCGTGGTGTTCATTGATGATATATTGATTTATTCTAAGGATGAAAATGAGCATGAGAAGCATTTGCGCCTAATTATGGAGAAGTTGAGAGAGCATAAGCTATATGCTAAGTTCAGCAAGTGCGAGTTTTGGTTGAACACTATTGGTTTTCTCGGGCACATAGTGTCAGGTGAAGGAGTTGCAGTTGATCCAAGCAAGGTATCGTCAATTACTGAATGGGAGTCTCCCAGAAATGTGGGAGATATTCGGAGCTTCTTGGGACTCGCTGGATACTATAGGAGGTTCATAGAAAATTTCTCCAAGGTTGCGAAGCTAATGACTGAGTTATTGAAGAAGGAGGAAAGGTTTGAGTGGATAGAAGAGTGTGAAGCTAGTTTCCAGGAACTGAAGCAACGCTTAGTGACCGCACCTATCTTGTGTTTGCCTGATATTCAGAAGGATTTCCAAGTGTATTGCGATGCATCTCGTCAAGGACTTGGAAGTGTGTTGATGCAAGATGGAAGAGTGGTATCCTGCTCCTCATGCCAACCTAAACACCATGAGCAGAATTACCCCACGCATGACTTGGAGTTAGCGTCAGTTGTGCATGCGCTCAAGGTATGGAGGCACTATTTGATGGGTAAGCATTGTGATGTATTCACGGACCACAAAAGCTTGAAATACATATTCACACAGAAGGAATTGAACATGAGGCAAAGGAGATGGTTGGATCTCATAAAGGATTATGACATGAGCCTGCGATATCATCCCGGGAAGGCTAATGTTGTAGCAGATGCGCTAAGCCACAAAGTGTATGCTAATGGGTTGACCGTGGGAGAGTTACCCAAGGATTTGTGTGAGCAATTCAAGGATCTTAGGTTGGAGGTAGTATCCGAGGGGTATTTGGCAACACTGGAAGTCAAACGAATGCTTCTGGACATGATCAGGGAAGCTCAAAAGAAGGATATCGACATGGAAGGTATAAGAGCAAACATACCTAAGGTTAAAGCAAAGGGATTTCACAAAGATGAGCAAGGAACCCTATGGTATGGAGATCATTTGTGCGTGCCCAACGATCAGGAAATTTGGAAGTTGATTCTCTAGGAAGCCCATGACTCTCCGTACTCCATACATCCTGGTAACACAAAGATGTACATGGATTTGAAGGAAATTTTCTGGTGGGTTAATAGGAAGGGACATATCGCAGAGTATATCACTTTATGTGATGTCTGCAGTAGAGTGAAGGCTGAGCACCAGAAGCAAACAAGATTGCTACAGCCATTGCCAGTACTTGATTGGAAGTGGGATAGAGTTGGAATGGATTTTATCACAGGACTGCCTAGGACGAGGTCAGGATACGACTCTATTTGGGTAGTGGTTGATCATTTGACCAAGGTAGCTCACTTTATACCTGTGAAGACCACCTATACTAGTGCTAGATTGGCCAAGATCTACATGGACAAAATTGTGTGTCTACATGGAGTTGCCAATAGTATTGTTTCAAATAGAGGCACCCAATTTACCTCTCACTTTTGGCGCCAGCTGCATGATTCGTTGGGAACTAGGTTGGAGTTTAGTACAGCTTTCCACCCTCAGATGGATGGACAGACAGAGAGGGTGAATCAGATTTTGGAGGATATGTTGAGAGCTTGCGCTCTAGCTCATGGCTCTAGCTAGGACGAGAATTTGCCTTATTTTGAGTTTTCTTATAACAATAGCTACCAGACTAACATCAAGACATCACCGTTCTATGTGCTCTGTGATAAAATATGTAGAACACCATTACTGTGGGATGGTGTAGGTGAGCGTCAGTTGTTTGGACCAGATTTGATCAAGGATGCTGAGGAGAAGGTCAGTTTGATTCGAGATAGGCTGAAGGTAGCACAATCAAGGCAGAAGAGCTATGCTTATGCTAAATGCAAGGAAGTGGTGTATGAGATTGGAGATCAAGCATACCTTAGAGTTTCGCCACTGCGTAGAATTAAGCGATTTGGAATTAAGGGCAAGCTGGCACCTCGGTTTATAGGACCATATAAGATCCTAGCATGCAAGGGAGAGGTTGCGTATCAGTTGGAGATGCCAGAGGCTCTATCCGCTATTCATGATGTGTTCCATGTGTCTCAGCTCAAGAAATGCCATCCGGAGATGGTGGATACACCATTGAGGGACACCGTGCCACTAGATGAGGTTCAGCTGGAGAATGACTTGACCTATGAGAAGAAGTCGGTCAAGATTTTGGAGACAGCGGAGAGGTTTACATGCAGCAAGACGATCAGGTTTTGTAAGGTGCAATGGAGCCATCACACCATAGAGGAAGCCACTTGGGAGCGAGAAGATGACCTCCGAGAGGACCATCTACACCTATTTGCTAGCCACGGCGAATCTCGAGGATGAGATTCATCTTAAGGGGGTTAGTCTTGTCACATACCAATTATTAGAATTGGTACTGCATATCATTCATGGCATTGCATCATATTCATCTTTGCAAAAGTTCAGGTTTAAAAGGCTTTTGCTAAAACACCACACAAGTGCATGTTCTTCACTTATAGGTGACTAGTAGGGTTTTTACCTTGCATCTGCTAGAATTGCACTATATAAACATTCCAGATGTACAGGTGCATAGATTTGTCCAATACAAACCTGTAGATTTTGTTTCGCTCAAATCGGATTTGTAGATCAAAAGTTATGGACAAATTGGTTCAGCCAAAATTTAGAATTCAGAAGTTTCAGATTACAGTTCAGGTTCAGTTAATAGAAAATGCTCAGGGAAAAGAATAAAAGAGAAATAAAAAAAGTGACAGGCGCAGCCCACCGCGGCCCGCTGAGCTAGCCCAGCCGCAGCGGCCCACCGGGGCCCAACAACGGCAGCCAGCAGCCCACCGCCCTCGGGCGAGCCAGCCGGCCCAGCAACCCAACAAGCGGGACCCGCCCATCAGTCCCTACTCCTCGAGCCGTCCGTGCTCGACACGAGCACCGCAACGGCCGTTGTCTTTCTCGCCGTTCATGCCAGAGTCCGAGCTGTCTTCGCCCTCTCGACCCCTGCCCCTTAAAGCCCTTGTCTCCCTCTTCCAAACCCCCCCTAAACCCTAGCAAATCGCGACGCCAAGCCGCGGCGATTTCTCACCAGAGTTCCGACCGCCACCACCAGCATTGACGTCGGTATGAGCTCAAGCTCGATCTCCATGCCCCCTTTATTTCTACCGAGGCACAAAATCGTAGCGCCGCTCATTTTTGACCCTTTCCTTTCCCTCTACAGTGCACAGAGCCGCCCCCACGAGCTCGTCGGAGACTGCCGCCTGTCGCGTCGCTCTAGCCGCCAAATGCCACGGCTCGAGGTTGCCCCTGTCCAAGCCGACCCCACCCCTGAGACTGCCGCCTCTTGCCGCACCCTGTGGACCACATCGCCGCTGCCAGGGATCGCCGGAGCACCGCCTGCCATCAACGCCGAGTCACCGCTGCCGCTCCACCTTGTCGAGCAAGGTGAGGTTCCCCCCAACCATACGATCCAAGACGAGCGGACCAGATCGCCCGTTGACCGGCCAGTGGACTGCTGACCGGTCAAGCCCAGTCAACCCACCAGTCAGCAGGAATATTCCCCGCAGTTTTCTGAAAATTGATTAAAAAGACACAAAACTATTACAACTTCAAAAATTCATAGGAAAAAATTTACTAGTCAAAACATAGCAAATAATATGTCGTTGGAAAGCTCTTTTCTTGTAGTAAAATAATATACAATTGGTTTAGACAAGTACTATAAGGTTTTGTTGTAGTTATTTAAATGGTTTAATACCCTTTTTGGAGTATTAAATTCATAAGAAAATAACTACTAATCGGAAAATTGCAAATAAGGTGTCTACAGAATCTCAAAAAGTGTAGAACCTGATTCTGAATTAAAATTGCAATTTTACTGTACTAATATGTTTGAGATTAATTAAAGGCTTATTGTACTATGAAAATTGTAGAAAAAGATCTGTAACACCTTTTTGCGTGATTCCGGTTGCCCTGGCTCTAAATCACGTTACCTACACAGTAGTATTTTTGTCTAGTTTTTACAACACTGTTTACTGTAGAGACTTAATTTTTTGCCTAAAGGTCTATTAATTGGAAAAACAAATTGCATAAATTGTTTTCATTGCATTAAAGGTTTTTCCATGCATCATTCAATAGTAATAAACATCAGAGAACATAGAAGGGTTACTGAAACCTTTATTAAGCTATCATGTATGCATTTGTGCACTTGTCTATGATTGTGTATGTTTGTTTATGTGTTGAAATTGTATCGTGTAGATTGTGACGAGTGCAACGCTTGTTTCTGTGAGGATTGTACTCTCGACTCCTACCGCCAAGGAAAGTAGATGTTATTTTGATCATACCTTGTCCTACTATTTTTATCTTATGCATGTGTAGTGTATTTCTGTAGACTATGTGTAGGAATTACTATGCTATGTTATGTCCTATGTATATTATGGTAGGAATCCTTTGTAGTTGAGACTCCGTAAGGTAGACGTGCTTAGACCTGCTATATAGACGGGGAAGGGATCACATTATGATGAAGTATGTGTTTGTTCAAACTAAAAACAACATAATGTTAATGACTTACCTAGGAGGAGTGGTTGGATTGTCAACGGAGTGTGGATAATGGGGGGGGGGAATGCTGCCCAGGGTACTGAGAAGGATTGGTTCTCTTTGTTATAGTAGCTTGCATGTGCAACCATGTGCCAATAAGAAATGGGTGGCTGGTTGGACTTAGTAGGTCATGGTGATCCGAAACCAGCGTAGCCAGAGATGTAGTGAATTGTAGGTTGGGACCGGTGCACAGTGGGGTTTGGAGATCTACTTCCCAAAAGGTCTCATCTTGGACTTCTCCCTATCATCACACAATATGAGTGTGGTGGTACGAGCTGTGTACAAACCCTTGCAGGGTGTAAACTAAGTACTTAGTCGTGTCCCCGGTTACAGACGAATGAGTTGCTTGATATCGAGACTATGACATATTCTCACTCATCCTTATTTCCTAATTACTAAAACTTGATGGGTGCACCTAATGGGTTGTTGTGAATCAAATGGTTTATGAAAGTAGGATAAATGTGTTTGAAAGAGCCAGGTAGCCAAAGCTCCATTAGACAAATAAGCATGTAGATGCTAGGTGCATTGTCTCCTTTAATTTAGAGCTACTTGCCTTACATTCCATGTATTGACCCTTCGGGGCTGCTACATTTCATGTTGTAGGTTATTCTGATTCCGAGTGAGCGAATAGGTCGCGGTACTCCACTCGACACTTGTTCCCTTGTGGGCAATTTGAAGATGGAGTAGCTATCTTTATTTATGTTGCTACTTGAATAATGTGTAAGCTAGCCTTCGAGCTAAGCGAATATTGCAATAATTGAATCTTCTGGATCTTCGTTATTTATGATACAAGGATTATTACTTTGTTATTTCATCTATGTTCTATGTAAGCCAATGAACCAATCCAGGGATTGGCATGTTGCATAGAAGCTACAGTCTTTTCAGTACTGTATTGTTACAGTACTCATACTTGTAGTTGTGCTTGTTCTCTCCTGCAATCGTTTTATCTGTTTCAAGTGACAAGTTCAGAAAATACTCATTCAACTTAGTGAATGTGCATGCAATGCACGAACACCATTAAGAAGAAGCTGCCATGTTGCTTGTCATTTGACCGTACCTCCGGCCACCCTCGTCATAAGCTCGTGCCCGCTTGCTCCGGAGTTGAATGTGCTTATTGAAAATCTCCTTCAAATCGAGTTTTTTGTTGTGCAACAATCTGAGGTACAAGTTTGTGAAACGTCGGTCTGTGAAATAGAGACAACAATATTGAAGATCATCACAGAAATCCTTGCTCTTATATGCCCTATAGAAGTTGGAACAAAAATGTATCATGCACCATCGGCGGTGCAAGGGAGGATGCCCAGTGAAGAGGACATCCCTACTGACTTGCTATCTCCAACTCCTAATGAAGTTGTCGATATGGCTGCCAAGACCAATTCCAATGGGATCAGGATTTGACCTATTAATCGAGCTCGTGCCAAGCTACTTGAACAACAGGTGAATTCACTCCTAAATGAATCTGATGTTTTTATTGATGAGAATTTTATACTACCTAAGTGAGTCTATGCACTTGTGTATGATAAGGTTCATTGAGGAAGCAAGCATGGCATGAGGAGAAGAAGGGCTGATGCAAGAGGAGCCTGATGTGATGATCATCCAAGGATGCACGAAGGAGGAGCGGGAGACAAACACACTAAACAAGGAGAAGATCATCAAGGACGGCACAAAATTTTCTAAAGAAACCGAAGTGTCTGGTGCATATCACCTGGACAATCCGGCCTACCCCAAGACTCGCCAAGGTGGCAGCCATTATGTATGCCAAATCGGAAGCTACCTGGAAACCATCCAAAAACTTCAAAGTTTCCGCCATACCGGACTGTCCGGTGTGTATCGCCCGGAGTGTCCGGCCAACTGGAATGTTCGGCCCATACGGACCAGAATGTCCGGCCGCTGACGGATCTGTTTCAAATCAGTTTGTATCAGTTTCGGTCAGACATGTTTTTGTTTTGGTCTTTGGTCGTTCCAGCCGCCCATATAAGCCCTGGGATGCCCCTTTAGTTCAGTTTAGACCATGTTTAAAGTAAACCTAGATCCATTGAGTTGCTAGTTGCAATCAATTGAACTCCTACACCAATCTGGTGTTTGCTACTATCAATCGAGTGTGATTAGTTGATCCATTGGCATTTAGCCAATTGCAAGTTTTGTGTGATCTTCTATTCCATTAGGAATTAGATGATTGCAATACCGCTTCATGGTCAGTGGCTACGTGTGCAAGTGTGTGAAGTTACGAATACCTGGTTGAGAGTTCTTGCATTGGCATCAGGAACCGATTGAGAGGTTCGTGAGTGTCATACAAGTTATCTCCACCTGCTATCATCATCTACCACCCTCCCTTACTAAGAAGATCCGGCCACCACTTATCATCTTGGTATTAGATTCTAGTGTTTCCTCGGTAAGCATCCAAAATCCATCCATAGTTTAGTGTTTTTTCATCCTATACAGAAAAAGCCATACAAAAAGATTAGGGTTAGTCTTTGCCATAGCCTAGATTGCATCGGAGTTGAGTATTAGTTGCTGGTCGTTGTTCTGTCTTTGGTCTGATCCCTTCCAGTACAAACCGTAGTGTCTAGGTTTTTCTTGTTTTTATCGTTTGTTCTTGTTTTCGAGTCGTTCGTCACCGTTTTCCACTATTTTACATCTACTTATCCGAGTCCACATAGTGTATCTTTGTGTTTAACTTAGCCACAACCTTTCTACAACATCTATGCCTTGGAACGTACCTACGAGACTAGTTTGTTTGATCTGAATAGGTTGTTCATAAGGGTTTGGAAGTGCAAATTTTTTGACCAGTTCAGATCGGAGTGTCTAGACGCTTTATACCGGACAATCTGGCGCCCCGGAATATCTGAACCAATTCTTTAGAATTTTTTCATTGGTATTGCATTGTGTCAAATAGTTTAAAAATCAAAAAAAAAGAAACAAGAAAGAGCATAAAAAAGAGAAAAGAAATACAAAAGTGACAAAAGAGAGATATCAAAGTTTGATTGGAGGCCTAGTTCAAAATAGCACTTGTAGATTGAGAAATATTGTGCTTGTATATGTTTAGATATTACTAGCATCTCTCTTAAGCATTGCAATATTCTGTTCATAAGTTGATTTGCCATGTTTATCTCCATCGTGTGTGTTTCCTTGGGTGTTTGTCACATGATAAACACTAGATTTTGCTTTGGTGTCGTTAGGTATCCGTATGTATATCCCCACTACATACTCCTTCTTTGTGATTGATCTTTCTTGTACCCTTGGTATTCGCTTCATCACATCCGTGCACGTGTTGTTTATCCAGGATGGTAAGCTTTACTAATTCACTTTGGAATGGTAAGATTTCCTTTTCTTGCTGTTGGAATGAGTTGTGAGGGAGCTACCAAAATATTTTTGATTTTGTGCACTAACCTACTAATCATTTCTTCTAGTGATGTTCATGTGATGCAGAAAAAGGATGATGCACCACCGTTACCTGGCAAGACTATGAAGAATTGCAAGATCATTTACAAGGGCTCATTACTCGTAAAACAAATATAATTCTGAGAGATACTAAGTCCACACAGATACAGTTGGAAGAGACTGACACAACAGTCACTGCTATCCAAATATAGGTCTCTACAATTCAAACAAGTATACAAGTTTTGAGAGAGTATGTGAATGGTCTAAGGCTGCTAGTGGAGTAACAACAACATCCACATGCTGTGGATGATGGTGCCAGCATCAATGATGGTAATATTGATGTTGTCCTATCGTTAGCAACGGTCGTGGTGATGGCCATGGAGGCCGTGGTGGTGCTCATGGAGGCCATGGGCGTGGCTTTCCCCCATCGGTGCTCAATGTTATCCCCTACATGCACCTGCACAACCCGATGATGGATTGAGTAAGCCCAAATTTTCCAAACGTAGATTTGAGGGAGGACCTAATGTTGATGGATACCTCACCAAGGAGCTGAAGATAGAGAAATTATGGCGCTTACATGACTATACCGAAGATAGAAAGATCAAGCTTGCTAGTTTAGAGTTTGATGGTTATGCATTTGATGGTGGGATGGCATTGTACAAGCAAGGCAAGAACATGGTGATCCACCTATCATTACTTGGCGCACCATGAAGGAGGTTATGTGCGGTGACCTAGTATACCACTACATGATGTAGTACATTATAGTTGTTGACATAACACCAATGGAACACCGTCCACTAGTATTACATCCCTCAAAGTGGTACAACAGAAACACGGGAGGTCCAAGACATGACTATATATTACAACTCGACTCTTTATAAAAGATCCAGATTACATTCTAGGTTAAAGACGAAGAAAACAACTTCTTACAAAGAAGAACCAGAAATAGCAACTCAAAACTATCTAGTGACTAAGACTAGTAGTTGAACTATTTGGCTTGCATTTGCTGATATTCAATGCTCTACAGAAGTAGGTTTTATGGCTAGAGATTCTACTTCTATCTAATCAAAAACTTTCTCTTCACTTCAGTTGGGGTAACTATTGACTCCTTTGAATTATGGAAGATCTTGAGCTTCCGATGAGAATTTCTTGAGAACGAAGTTGATATTGACGATGCCTTCAGTGGCTTAGAACCTAGCAAGGGTTAAGAAGGTATGGTTGAGTACGAGCGTACTCAGCAAGTTCACTAAAAATAAGTGTTTGATGCACTATCTACAGCCGAAGGCTATGCAGGTTTTCGAAAACATTTATTCGAAGGTTTCTTTTATTCTGGAAAACTATGTCCGTTAGCCTTAACAGATTGATTAGAACTTCATGGAGTTCCTTTCCAGCAGTGTTCGCATCTCCTTCTTGCAACAGGGAGTAACATGTCACACTTTCATACACTCTGCAGAGGTGTGTTTCTTTAGCCATAAGAGATCCTTAACCTTGTTGCACATTTGAGCAGCCAACCCGTTCACACTTCCTTTGTATGAGGCCTGGTATAAGAATCCAAGCCAATCGATGACCTTCTCCACGACCCCGCATGAAGACACGATCCTCAAAGAAGGTTTACCATGGTTAAACTCCTGGTAGCCTCTCGCAGACTCTGTAAGTAGCTCTGCCTGGCAGCCACCATCAGATATGGTGAACCACCACCAAGACAGCTATGCACAAATAATCTAGACACCAATACCATGGGGCACTAAGGGGTCCCACCCATGTGCTGGATTGTCTACGATAATCAACAGCATCACGATAAGGACATTCATCCATGCGAAAGGAAGAAGATCCAGATGACTTCCCTAGAGCCATTATAGATATTATGGTTAACGCATAATTTACGACGCAAGAATCATTGCCAACATTGGTTGTTAATTCCTAGATGATACATTTATGTGGAATGGAGCTTCCATTGCCAGTTATAATAGATTAGCTGATCACCTTGGATCAGTAACTGATACTTCTAGTTAATTATGAAAATAGTCGTTTTGACCTTTTTGAAATGCAGGTGATGACACAACAGTTTGCAAACACTTGATAGAAAATCATCAAAGGACATGAGCGAGTGTGAACTTGCCTTGTGACTGCAAGGTAGTGAAGTCGGATACTTCCACTCGACCTTGAGCTCTTGTTTCTACAAAACACCATTATTGCCCGGTAAGGACAATATTTAAAGAAGAAATATGCTATGCACAGTAATGTTATGCAATGATTTATTATTTTTCTTCTTTGCGTGTTTTCCCCACCTTATAAAGGTTTATTTTTTAATTAACAAAATAAATGTAATAATCAAAGACTATTAAATTTACATAATTCTTATGTCTAATATTTTTGTAATAACAAGTAATGTTCTAAGCGTTTAAAGATGAATTTATATAATTTTTAACTCTTTCTAATATTTTCTTAAAATTCCAATAAGGAATAAATATATTATTTTTAACAAATTCGACTTACTTTCCAAAAATACATTTTGTATTTTTTCTTCAATAGTATCCATTTAGAATCTTAAAAGTGAATTTCATTCAATTTTAAGTATTTTATTTATTTTTATAAAATACCAAAAGGAATATATACAATTTTAATAATAGATCTAAATTTAATTACTTAAAATTACTATCTAGTACTTTTTATTGGGTAGAGGATAATTTTGTGATTTCATAAATATATTATTTGTATTTTTAGGATTTATATTTATTTTTCAAGAGCTGGGTTAGTTTCAAGAGTATATTTGTAATTAAATAATTTTAAATAAGTCCTCTTATGAAACACGGTCCTGGCCTATTGGGCTGGCTCGACCCGACCTGGCCCATCTGGGCTGGTTAAATGCCCCTGGGCAGTACTGGGCTGCCCACACTTGGCCCAGTACCCCTACTCTCTCTCCTTTTTCTCTCTTCTCTCTCGCGATAGTCCTCTCTAGTCCACTCGATGCCACCACCGCCGCGCTCGATTTCTGCCGCCCTAGGCCACCACAACCGTTGCCGCGGTGCAAGACAACTACTACAAGAAAAGTTGGCTTTTACAACGGATGATTTTCGTGGTTGAAGGCCTGTTTTTCGTGGCCAAAAAGTCTTCTGCGATGGATGTCCATGGTAAAAGCCCCGTCACAAATGAATCAATCACGGTTTCTTTTCTGACCATGGCGAATCGCACCCTTCGGCCGCAAAAACTTGTTCCGTCATAGATCTATTCGCCAGTCGCATTGACTGCTGACGTCATGCAAACTGCCATGTGGCAGCCACCGTTAGCGGCTGATTACCACCGTTAACGGTCACAGAAACCATGGCAGAAACTAGGCCTAGACAAGGCCTACTAAATACTAACTGGGCCGGCCCATGAGGAGAGCCTAATAAGAAGACGGCCCGTTACTATTTTGTCCTGCACTAGTTGAAGTGGGCCTAATAATGCAGGCAACAGTGGCCCGTGAACTTTCAGGCCCGATACTATTTTTTCCTACAGAAGGCCCATGTTGGTCCAACACTGTGCAAGCCATTAGCAGCCTGCGCCCAGTCCCTCCTGTACACTCAAGGCCTACGGTCGGGCCATCACTGTTATTGCAGACGATCGTGGGTCGCCTACTAACAGCCCTTCTTTGAGATGGTCCGTTACTGTTCTAGCCTTTTACCACATGTGGGTCGGCCCATTAAGTTTACGGCCTTTTACAGTTTCGGCCTTTCTGAAGCCCATGCCAATATCATAAAGGGATTTATATTTTCGTGCCCCTGCATCGTTAGTTCTACTCAGTTTTCCACAGCCGCTTAACTTTTCCACACTTTTGTCCCTCTCCTTCTCGAAAACCCAACAAAGAGCTCGAATAGCAGCTACCATCAGGTTTTATATTGGCTGATGTGTAGGGCCACGCGGTGTGGGACCACGTGGGGTTGTTTGGTCAGGAACGCATTATGCTGACGTGTGGGGCCGCGCGATGTGGGACTGCGTGGGGCAGGCTTGTTGGGAACGTATTATGGGGGACGTGGTGTGGGACCATGTGGGGCGTGTTTGGTGGTTACGTGCGTCCTGTCGCCTGAATTGGAAGTTTTCAATTTTGTTATTTTTATTATTGGCCTTTTTAAGAGCGCCTTTTCCCTTCTCTCTCGCTAACAGTTTTGTTTTTTCCCAAGAAGGTAGCGAATCTAGAGCAGCTTCTCTCTTCATTTATTGTTCCTTTTGGCCTTCTTTTTCCCCAATCTGGTAACAAATCTAGAGCAACAAATATAACCAGTACCATAAATAAGTTTAGTAAATAGAGAAAATATAGATAAAGCAGCTAATATAGGATATATAGTATGGTACTTAACGAGGTTTGACAATTAGGATTGTCAGCAGCAGCAGACAAGTTCAACATAGACAAGACAAAAGAAGCTGCTTTACAGCAGCAGAAGCACAAGATTAGTGGCCCCTCAAGGCCTCCACTTGGAGGGCCTCTGCCTCCTCCCTCTGACGCCTCCTCCACTTCTTACTACCCAGTCCCTTGACCTTGGGCGCCTTGGGATTGATCGGGGGCATGCGACCCTCCTTGATGGCCACCTTCTGGAGGTTGTGGAGGTGAAGACTGAGCGCCTGGTGCTTGGCTATGAAGCCATGGACGTTCACAGAGTCACCGCAGGTCCTCACGTCCTCGGCATGCTTCACGAGGGAGTTGAAGTCGGTGGCACGGAGCCTCCTGGTGGTGCAAAAGGGGCACCTATAGACATCACGACGAAGAAGTTGTCATACTAGACGGACTTCAGCCTCCTCAGAACATGATGAGTCTTGGTGTCCTTGGACTCATCATCGCTGCTATCCTCCTATTGGAAAAGGAAGTAGAGTGCAATAAGGACATGATTGAGATACCTTGATTATCGGGATTGATAATTTGCAAAAATTAACCGATTGAGATCTCCTGATTATTCCCCAAATCTCAAGCCAAATCGAATATTGATCCCAACTATGAATATGGGGATTCAAATACGAACAGGGGGATTCATCGAAATACGAACAGGGGGATTGATCAAAATATGAGATCTAATACAAGAGGATTAGCTACTGTGCAAATAAGAACAACCAAACCCTAACAACATACAATCTAAGCATCCAACGATGGGAATGGGGGAAGAACAAGGGAATGAGATAAAACCCTGGTTCCCTCTAACCATGGATTGGTGATGTTGGTGTCGTACGGGTTCTCCAGCCTTAGGTGATCAACCTCCTCGTAGGGGTCCTAGCCGAGCGGGATCTGCCCGAGACCAGCGGGGGCCTCCTCGCCAGAGGCTATGGCGAAAGCAGGGACGAGGGTCAGGACGGGGATGGCGGCTACCTTTGATGCCTCAACGGGGGCCTGTACGAGGACGAGGGCCTCCTCGTCGGCGGCCTTGGAGGCGCCGATGGCACCATGCCATTCTTCTCCATCGCTAGCGTGGTTGGGGTTTTCTTGGGGGTTTGCAGAAGGTGATGGGACAATGGAGACGATTGAGTGAGCGAGCGAGTGATGAGTGAGAGTGAGGAGGCCTCTATAACGGAGAAGGGAAGTGACGTTTTGTTGCACCACCGTACACCACGTAACCACATGCACTAGTGCAGCATGCATAGCCACACGTGTCTGCTACCGCCCCGTGCACCACTATTTGTTGTGGTCAGTTTTTTCCCTCACTCGAGTCATGTTTTTTCTGTCATGTCTAACCCTGGTGACTTAGTTGTGCTCAGTTTTGCCCTCGAGTGTAACACTGGCAGTTTGGTTATACTCAGTTTTGCCCTCCAAACTAACACTACTGTATGCAATATACTCAGTTTTACCATCCGGTGGCTGGTCAACAGAGAGTCAACGGATGGGTTTTAGCTAGCTAATTGAGTCATTTTATGCACAACAAATTCAAAAATATGAAAACATAGTGGCATCTACCAAAGGAGTCTTATTATGTGACCTGCCACCATATGAAATGTATATAAATCATGTTTTAACCCAAATCACCACTTCTCAAATCACCAACTATCTATGAAGGTTCATGGCTTTCTACTCAAGTCTCTTCCCAAAACATCCCTCCCCAAAACATAGTTTGTTTGAACGAGGCAATAATTGTCAAACTGGTGTATATTTGAATTGCAAATAGTTTGATATATGCCACGATGTATTTTATTGTATAAAAGACACATTTTCCATTTTTTAAATATCTTTCTATTTTTTATTTGAACCCCTTTGTCAGTCTTGCCCTTGGGTTTTAAGTTCTACTCAGTTTTTCCCTTGGTTCTTAAGTTCTACTCAGTTTTCCCCTCTCTTAGTCACAACCTCTCACACTTGTGCTCATCTTGGCTGCTACACTCTGATTGTTTGAGACAGTTATCATGTGGATCATTCCCACCAACCGTTGATCCTTTGTGATCTTGCAGACATGATAACCCCTATATCTGTGGGGGAGGGGGCACCCCTCTATCCATGCAAAATAAGGTGTTTTCCACCTGTACTTTTACTCCATAAACAAATGAATTTGAATATAATTTGATTGGAATGTCGTTGTATTGGGAATGGCAGTACCTAAACAGGTTAGATAGAGGTGTGGGGACTAGCAGGGAAGCTATCGACGGTGTCCGCATGCGGGATTGGATACAAGCCAGCATAGCTGGACGCAGGAAGTACCCAGGTTCGGAGCCCTCGTGGTGAGGCAAAACTCCTACTCCTGCCGGATCTGACTATGGGGATATACGAACTACAAGTGCTCCTCGAGCTGTATTCTCTAGCTACTGCCTTAAATGCACTGAGACCAACCCTTTCTATTGAGGCCTTGCCTCTCCTTATATAGGCAAAGAGGCAACGGTCTCACTGGCCAGTCTCACTAGCAGGCCCCACAGGCGGGTCCCAGCCGGCTGGTCATCTATAGTGTCCGGTATGGTATGTCGCATCGGAGTACGAGCGGTATGGCTGTCGTAGGCACAGTGGACACTGTGCGAGCATGTCGTCAGCACGGGGCCACTATTCCCGTGTCATCCCCGCAAAGTCTTCGGTATGGCCAAGTAATGGCCGGTCTTGTCATCGTACAGGACGTACCGCGCACTGATACGCATGTCGTCCTGTCTCCTTGATTGTTTCCGGCTACGTCGCCGTAGCCGGCTGCTTCTTGTTCATCTAGCTATAGTGTGGTAGCCGGCCTGTCTTGCCTTGTCCGACTGCGTCTGGTCAGCCAGACGCGATCCGACTGCATGTTTCTTGTCCGGTTGGGGTATCTGGGGATCATCCCCCTGACACTAGCCCCCGAGCATGTGTACATTCCGCCCTTAGACGAAATGTGCGCGCGCTCCCTTCTGATTTTGAATTTGTGTCCGGCTACGCCTGGCGGTTGCGCTGCCCGTGACGTCAATGCTAACGCTGGCCACGCGCGCACACGCCATCATTGCACTGCGACGGGCAGCCTAACATCCCGTCCCATGTCCCCCTTGGGAAGCTGCTGCCCGGCGCTTCGGTTCTCTCTCCCGGATCTTCTGCGCATCCTGCGTCGGCGCACGGGATCTGGGCGGCGGTTGGGGTGAGGGTCGTCCGGATGCGTGCCACGTGGCGCTATTGACGCTTGCGCTTCCGGTCCTTTAAAGGGACGCCACGGGGGAGCAGTTCCCCTCCTTCGCTCCGCCGCTCCAGTTTTCCTCTTCCCCGCGTGCTCCTGCCTTTTGCGCTCTTGCTCTGCTGTCGCTATAGCCCGCTCTTCGCCGTCGGCGGTACGGGCCACCGTCACTCCTCCGCCATCGTGCCTTCCTGCCAGCCGGAGATGGCAGCCGACCGCTGGGCCTAGTGCGGCTCCTCCGTCACCGAGGATCATATCCAAAAGTACCGCGCCACCCGCATTCTCCCGTCGGAGGAGGAGGTGGCGGTGCGGCTGGCGCCGTCGGAGGATATACGAATTACAAGTGCTCCTCGAGCTATATTCTCTAGCTACTGCCTTAAATGCACTGGGACCAACCCTTTCTACTGAGGCCTTGCCTCTCCTTATATAGGCAGAGAGGCAACGGTCTCACTGGCCAGTCCGACTGGCGGGCCCCACAGGCGGGTCCCAGCCGGCTGGTCATCTACAGTGTCCGGTATGGTATGTCGCATCGGAGTACGAGCGGTATGGCTATCGTAGGCACAGTGGACGTCGTGCGAGCATGTCGTCAGCACCGGGCCACTGTTCCCCGTGTCATCCCCGCAAAGTCTTTGGTATGGCCGAGTAATGGCCGGTCTTGTCATTGTACAGGGTGTACCGCGCACTGAGATGCACATCGTCCTGTCTCCTTGATTGGTTCCGGCTACGTCGCCGTAGCCGGCTGCTTCTTTTTGATCCGGCTACAGTGTGGTAGCCGGCCTGTCTTGCCTTGTCCGGCTGCGTCTGGTCAGCCGTACGCGATACGACTGCACGTTTCTTGTCCGGTTGGGGTATCTGGGGATCATCCCCCCGACATGGAAAGTGTTCAAAGGTGTATAATTTGTGCATTACATTCCACTCTATGAAAATGATAATCTCTCAAGATTTTCTTAGCACAATATTATCACGTATTAAGTGCGATTTCAAAGAGTTCAAATGTGTAAATTTTTCATATATACAAGTTTATACATTACATTTGACTCTATTAAAATGGGGGAGAAAATGATAATCTCTCAAAATTTCACAGTGTTCAAAGGTTTCATAGTGAAATCGCACTTAGGACATGATAATTTTCACATATATGTTAGCACATCATTATCTTGTTATTAAGTGCGATTTCATAGTGTTCAAAGGTTAATTTTTTTGTATATGCAAGTTTATGCATTATATTTCGTGCCATGGAAATGATAAAACGATCAGGATTTTATTAGCACAACATTATCATGTCCTAAGTGTGATTTCAAAGAGTTCAAAGGTGTATAATTTTCATATATGCAAGTTTATGCATTACATTCCACTATATGAAAATGATATTCTCTCAAGATTTTCTTAGCACAACATTATCACGTATTAAGTACGATTTCAAAGAGTTCAAATGTGTATAATTTTCGTATATGCAAGTTTATGCATTACATTCCACTCTATGAAAATGGGGGAGAAAATGATAACCTCTCAAAATTTTGTTAGCACATCATTATCACGTATTAAGTGCGATTTCAAAGTGTTCAAAGGTTTATAATTTTCACATATGCAAGTTTGTGCATTACATTCCACTTTATAAAAACGATAATCTCTCAAGATTTTCTGAGCACAACATTATCACGTATTAAGTGCGATTTCAAAGAGTTCAAAGGCATATAATTTGTGTATATGCAAGTTTATGCATTACATCCCACTCCATGAAAATGGGGGAGAAAATGATAATCTCTCAAAATTTTGTTAGCACACATCATCACGTATTAAGTGCGATTTCAAAGTGTTCAAAGGTTTATAATTTTCGTATACGCAAGTTTATGCATTATATTTTACTCCATTGAAATGATAAATGATCAGGATTTTATTAGCACAACATTATCATGTCCTAAGTGTGATTTCAAAGAGCTCAAAGGTGTATATTTTTCGTATAATTTTCGTATATGCATTACATTTCACTATATGAAAATGAAGCTAGACAAACGGTCGCCGTCACCGGAGAAGAAGAAAAAAGGGGAGGCAACGGCACGGGAGCGGGTGCGGGGCTGGCTCAGGGTCCCATCTTGCAACACCAAACTGGGTACGTTATGGGTATGGTGCTCACGTGGATAAGTTGTGGGTCTAATGTTGATCTGAATAAGTGGAGGGAGGTGTCCACTACGGGAACCGACTGAATGCGGCCCCACTTATCAGCATGTAATGGAAAGGGTACACTACGGGGCCCGACATAACGTGGTCCTACTTGTCAGCATGTAACAGCGAGGGTCCACTATGGGACCTGACTGAACGCGGCCCCACTTGTTAGCACGTAACTATAAGATTGACGGACAACGAGTTTTCAGACCGTGTGAGAGTTTTGTACAAGGAGATGGGAAAAAGGGAGGGAAAGTTAAGCGCCTGGGGAAAACTGAGTACAACTAACGAACCGAGGGTACGAAAATAGAAATCCCTATCATAAAACGTGTATAATAAGCCATCATGTTTTGTTGTTCATCGTCGGCCGAATACAAGACAGGCCAATAACAAAGCACGATATTGTTCCCTAATCGACCTTCCTGGCGTAGTTACCATAACGACTACTGCCATGTGTGGACGACGTCAATTAATGCTTACATGGCCTATGCGAGTTATCTAGATATTACATCAGCTGCAAACTTCTTAAATATATTACATATTGTCAACTCAAGGAAAAAATCGGCATTTCAGTTGACAATCAAGTTGATAGCAGAGTCCTCAATTTGCTTTCTCAATCGATCACGTGCATCTTCCTTTGAGTGCGACAGCTACATTGGAGGAGACATGATCTTGCATCCCCCGCTTTGGTGGTGATAGAAATAATTACAGTTTGAAACTAAGTAATAACAAGGTAATACATCAAACAAGACAAACTACTCATATGATTGATATGATAGGAGCTATGAACTAGAGTTTACAACTGGTCAATGGTTTAATTATTGACCAACACGTCAAACAAACAAGAGAAGCAAGCACGCATTAAACAAGTGTGCCTACGGTGAAACGAGCAATCAAAAATGTGTGTGTGTGGCTTAGAATTTCAGCAAATATCAACTAGCCAGGTCATTTCAACAAATATATATGGAAGCAGTTGTATACCCTAAAATGCAATAGTCGTTGGGTTACTCGGAATTTTTGCCGAGGCACAAAATAGCACGCAATTACTATCATAGTAAAGAATGAACCAGATAGAAATTATAACCGCATCATACAAGAAGTTGTACAGCAGGAATGCAAACCACGAATGAACTATATATTGTAGAGGATAGTTATGTCATGGCTTAGGACGAAGCAGAACCAGAACTAGATGCGAGATATAATGGTGTCGCTCGTGAACCTGTAGAACAGGACAAACAAGCATTAAACAAGTGTGCCTAGAATTAAATGAGTAATCAAACAAAGTGTTTCTTAGAATTTCAGCAAATATAAACTAGCGAGGTCATTTCAGCAAATATATATATGGAAGCAGTGGCATCTCTTGGAATTCAAAGAGTCGTTGGGTGACTCAGAATTTGTGGTGAGCTACACAATGTCATATAGTTACTTTGATAGCTAAGAATCAACCAGATAGAAATTATAATGGCATCATAAGAGAACTTTGAGAGCAGGAATGCAAACCACGATTGAACTACATAGTAGAGGAAAGTTATGCCATTGCTTAGGATGAACCAGCATCAGATAAGGAAGTAATGGCATCCCTTGTGAACCTATAGAATAGGATATGCAAACCAACATGTTCATTGTTCCATTTTAAGCTCTATGCAAGAAAAAGAAAATAGTTAGTGATGCAGCTTTTGATGAACTAGATGACAACAACAAAATTATAATCAAATTAGTACGAAGAGTTTAATTAGCTACTACATGATAGGAGAACAATGCCAAGGAGGAATAGCAGGAACTAATCTCAGGATGAACCAGATAGATTCAACAACTATAGAGTAGGGAATCCACACTAATATTTTCCACTAACTTCAGATTTGTACGAATTACAAGGTAGCAGGCAATTACTGTTGTATGAAGTAGCTAAAAACATGTGCATCACAAAATAATAGATATGTGCATGACTTGAAATTTGTAGAGAAGTCAATGCAAACCAACATGTCTAATGACCTTGTAGGCGTTCCCAGTGACTGGTATGTACTAGCACAATTACAAAAATGCAGTGCACTGCGACATGCTTGAACCTGCTATACTGCTGACAAAACAAAAACGGTTTGGAGATTTGGTTAACCTTGGTCAGAGAGGTGTAAAAGCATCATCGGTACTGTGCGAGTGACGTCTAGGTCACCGAGGGTGCTACGGTTGTAGTGGCTGTTGGGGTCAGGGAAGCAGATCTTGGGCGGTCGATGCCGGCTCTAGCGCGGTGGACGAGAGCATCGCTGCGGCAGATATGGTGCAGTGAACGGTGATGGATGTGTATCTAGTCTAGGGCGGAGGACATTGAACTCTTTGAACTAGATCACGTCCGATGGACACTGGTGAAGCAGATCCGGTACGGTTGGGTAACTTTCGGAGGTGAGGAAGCAGAGCTTGGACGGTCGATGATGCCATCGGCATGGTGAACGACACTGCAACTCCTAGATCCGGTGAGTGAGCATTGGTAAAGTGGCTCCGTGGTGGTGCACGAGACCGCAACTCAAGCCAGTGCGCGCGGTGGTCGTTGAGGGGATAGAGGAGCTTGGAATTTTTGGGAGGGCCAGTTGGAAAAACTGGGGGAATCGGGACCATAGAGGTGAGGATAAAAAATAATTACGATCGTGCCCCCGAGCTACCGACTTTAGCATGCACATTTATCGTCTAAACAATGAGTAGATTTGGAATTTTAAATTCTAAAGTTTTTGAAATGGAAGGGCGTGAAATGCTTCAAGGTCGGTGTGTGGTTTTGCCGCTTGATTGAGATTTTGAATTTGGCTAGCACCCATCTAATAATAATAGAAAAATGGTACTCCCCCGGTAGGTGGGATATTTTGGCTCAACGTTTTGAAACGGTGGGGTCGGAAATGCTCTAAGGTTGGTGGGTGATTTTGCCGCTCGATTGAGATTTTGAATTTGGCTAGCATCCATCTACTAATAGAAAAAACATAGTAGACCGTACGCTATCTGCTAGGAATTTAGGGCCGAGAGTCACATCAACTAATCATCCATAACCATATTTTTGCACAGAAAATTGGATACCTTCGATTCACACAACATAGGCGGTAAATTTTGTCGCTTGACTCAGATTTTAAATTTGGCTAGCGCCAATAATATTAAAAAAATGGTACTACCTCGGTGGGGGATTTTTCCTCAAAATGTTTGAAACAGAGGGGGTGCGAAATTCTTCGGGGTCGGTGGGTTATTTTGCCGCTCGATTATGATTTTGAATTTGCCTACTGGCCAAGTTTTATTCCTAGAAAAAAGGTTGTGTAGATCGAACGCCATCTGGTCAAGAATTTTAGGCGAGAGTCACATCAACTGATGCCTCCGATTCAAACGGGCTAGGCGGTAGGTTTTGGCGGTCGACTATGATTTTAAATTTAGAGATTGTCCAAAGAATAATTAAAAAATAGGTCGTTCTCCCTATATTTCAGGGATCCAAGTTGGAGAGTGATTATCTACCGCGCGTATGAAAATGCAGATCTTTGATGCAAGAATGTTTGTTTAACATAACAACAAACAAATGTCTGAAGTAGCTCGGTTTCAAGCATGTGAAAATGGTGTTCAACCAAGGTCTAACACAGACTCTTCTACAGCAAGCACTAACTAAATGGTAGTACTAATTCAGATCAAATAATAAGCCTGTTGTGAAACAAATACTCCTACTACTGCAAACTATCAAAACACAAACAACAGCTAGAAGTATATATAGAACACATAAAACAAGATTTCATCACGCATACACTACATATAAAGAGAACACCATTTCATCATATAAAACAATATTTATAAGACACACATAGGCCCCCAAAATGAACAAACAGCTCTAATATTTCAGCCGCTGCCGCTGTGACTGTAGCAGAAACAAAGGTGCCGCCACAGTTCCATCAGCTACCAAAACAAACAAACATCAGACTGCAGCTCCAAATAACACAACCTAGGCAAACACATGCTTGCCCAAACAAGCCTTTGCTTGTTCATCCGAGTGTTATTTTCATCTCCTTGATGTTGTAGTATAAATTAGTTGTGTTGCTCACAGGACTTCCTTTTCGTTTCTTTGATTAGCACTCTGAATCACGTAGGTTGCTAAAGGAAATGAACAAAATGATCAGCAAAATCACAGGTGTACAAAAATGCAAGGGTTGCACATGAATGACAACACTAACTAGGTGTCGTTATGTAGGGATGTAAAGTACACCAGCGTTTACAAGATCTGAACTTCTTAGACTTCATGCTGCTGAGATCTAATTCGAATACTCCCTCCTTTGCCCATATAACTGTAGGGGTTCCACTCATGACAACAATAAATTTTACCCTATGGCCCTGAACCCTTGATGCTGCCAGGACCTACCTATTAGTAATACAGTAACGGGAGGGGCTTTTCGCGAACATACCCTTGAAGACCGAAAAGAGTTGTCAACGCTTAGGAGAGCATGGTTGATGTAGATGAGCCGAAGTCGACCTCAAGGTCGTGATGAAGTCCTTGCGCTCCTTTGGCTCCAACAACGTGAGTACCTCAAGTGTGACACCTCGCGGGGAGTTATACACGGCCGGTGCCTGACGATGACTCCCTCTTCCTCGATCCAGCAACAGTTGCGGAAGTAGAGCTCCTGGATCCGAATCCCGCAGCGCGATGGCGCTCCACGGTGAAGATGTCTCTCATTCGCGCAGTCCAAACTTGGGACTACGGTCATGAGAGAGAGAGAGAGAGAATATCAATTGGAGGTCTTCCCAAAAGTGAGAATACCTTTATTGAATATTGTGTGTATATATCTGGCCAAATACCCCCACTATATATAGGGGAGGGGAGGTACTACCTCCCTCAAAGTCCTGGGGTGGGATTAAAGGAGAGGAGAGGGAGGGGTGGCGCCGACGGCCACCCCCATTGGCCCCGCGCGGGGGGCTGGCCCACTAGGGTGACAGCCACCCCCTCTGGCCCTTCTCCCTTTCTCCTTTCCCTAATGGGCCCTCTCCCCTCCGAGAATTAGCCCATTGAGCCCTTTGACCTTTTAATTGATTTTCTATTTTATTAAATAATTGTGAATAAATGATTAAATCAATATTTAACATTCATTCATATATTATTCAATCTCCATGGCTATGGAACACCTTCCACCTCCACTCCGGACATCCTCCGGACTTACCAAAACCCTTCCGGTTTTCTCTCTACTATTCTTCCACGATTCTTCCGATCCTATGAACACTCTATAAGCATCATCAAACCCTTAAGTGTGATACCCTACGGTTCGGGAACACTCCAGACATGGTCGGGACACTCCCAGACCAATGATCAACAGAGGGACCTGGATGGCCATGTGACCCCTGTGTGTTCCACGAAGATCTTTCGTCGTTTGAACCGGGACAGTCATGTCTTATTCCTTTTTTCTCTCGATACTTCACTGCCCGAGATTTGATCAGTGACATCACCATGTCGTGTTCAATCTCGTTACCGAGAAATGCTACTTGACTCGTTCCGACAAGTGATATCCCTGTGATCAAATCACACGCTACACATCTATTGGATATAACTTCTCCGAGTGGGCCCTTGAGTATCTTTCTGTCACGTGGACGAACAAATCCCGCTCTTGACATATATTGCCTCTACGGTTTCCTCCGAGTACCTGAACACACCTTTATAACCACTGTATTACCAAGTGGCGCTTGATGCTATCAAAGCACTCTCAGGAGACAGTGATTGATATAGCCTCACGGTCTAAGGAATAGTCTACGAGGATCCGTTTCTAATCATCATAACTTGAACTTCATGACATGATCGGGTCACGATGTTTAGGTTGGGTATTGGTTCATCATCTCATTCGCAGAATGAGTCGACTCCATTTCCAACTAGCATAAATGCCACATGATCAGGAAACATGATCATCTGTTGTCTAATGAACCAGTGACTAGAGTTTCACTAGGAACCACCGGTTGTTTGTATATCAGACGTGTATTGATGTTTCCACTCAATACAGTTATAACATGATATAAAACTTAATCATAAACTATATGAAATATGAGAATAGTCCTTATTACTATTTGTCTCTAGGGCATATTTCCAACAGTCTCCCACTTGCACTAGAGTACAAATACACTAGCTTCATTTGTTCTTAATCATTGGCACCATATATCCGGTACCCTGAACATGCTTGCTCATGGAAGAGGTTGAGTCTTGGGTCTGTATATTATAGTCCCAAATCCTTCGCAACTTACTAATATCACCTTGATTGACATTAATACTTTATCATCACATGATAACATCTGTGTGTTTGCATCATCGCTATGGCAGCAGAACAAGGCCTAATTCCAGGAGCCTACAGTGACTTTAGATCAACCTCGAGGGATTTCTCATGGGCACTGTGCCCTAGGACACATCATTCTACGTTAAAAGTGAACTAGCCCCGTCATAACATTATACAACACTTTAGATGGTACCCTTATCTATTATTATAAATGTAATCATCGAAACACTAGTGCATTCTGTGCAACTTTCGATGTTTTGTTCACCTCGCTTCCTACTTGACTCTAATCAGTATTACAGGAGTTTCCAACATATTCCCTTATAACATAATCTTTTATGTTTTAAGATATGCCATACTGTATGGATTTGGAAAACATATCTATAGTTCTCTATTAGACACTGTGGATAAACTCAGCTCAACGTTCCGTGATTCAAACTTAATATCTTTTAAATGTTCCTTATCGGATCATATATTATGTTAAGTTATGATCATGGTTTTCTAAGATAGAACCTATGTCTTAACATAGTGGATGATGATCATCCTTTTCTTTTTTTCAACCATTGATGTTAAACGTAATACTCTTCCTAACTTGAGTTATCAAGGACTAGTTCCTTAATTAACTTCTATTCTGAAACCCTTTTTTAGAATCCCTTAAGGAATACTACATATTATCATAATACACTTACTATCAACTTCTACACCTTATAAATCATTATTTATCGGTACTAGCGCTTTTATTCTTAACACACTTAAGAATCACTCCTATAAGCTCCAACTCAAAATATGTTTCACTATGTTACTCAAACTATGTTCCTACATATTTGAATTTGAGACTTATATTTCTCCCACTCAAAAATATGTCATTCACATATTGTTTTAGGAAGACTTTCATAGCTCCCACTCAATTTCATGCAAAATTGCATAAACACTCACTATTTTGAACAACTTCAAAATCTTTGATCAAATATCAAACTTGGAGATTTACTATGAGATACTAGTACTTTTACTAGTTTTAAATCCATTAGACATTAAGCCCACATGAATCAAATTCATTTGAATTTGTCCAATACTTGACAAAACGTGCTTTTGTCATTCACCCCCTTTTCCACTATGGCTTTTCAATCATTTGGCAAAATTCAAGTAACCCCTTTTACTTGTAAGATTCAGCAACGAGTTGCTTTCTAATCTCAAGTGAATTTTGATTCTAGGATTTCTCATAATTCTAGTTTACCATTATTTCCTTAGTAGTTCGTAGGTATGTCATATTCTGGTAATCATGACAAATGATTCACAAATGTCTCCATACAAGATATGGGTTTCATTTTGAATCCTACTACATGTAGTGAAAACACCAATGGGAAAACACAATGATCATTATCATTGATTCTTTCTTTCTGTGAAGAGAATCGTTCAGGAACATGGTCCGTTGCGCTTCTCAACACTCTAATGCAGGGTTTTGAATCCTCATCGTGTTTTTCACTATCTTCCAGTTGCTCCATAATCGAGAAATATCACTGAATGCGAACTTTCTCAAAAATGTACCAAAATCCAAGCAATACTAGTTTTGCTTCTCTTTTGGTTTTGGCTATGGATTTCATATTCAAAGTCTCCAATGAATACTCTACAAGGACTTATTCGCTATTGTTTTGGTTATATTGAATAACCCCAAAAATTTTATGACGATCCATACTAGATATGGAGCCGCTTTCACGAATCCAGATGGTTCACTATATTTTCTAATTGAGTGCTAACTATTTCTAACTAATGGTCTCTACATCTATACTACAACGATTTATTTGGTGCCATCTATTCACCCATTTTTATATCTAATATCACATTGTGGTGCTTTGCATTTTGACATTTCAAAACCCTTTGCATTCCACAATTTATTTATGCCATTCTTATAAAGTCGAATTTCATTACTATTGATCGAATCATAGTAATTAGATTCTATTTTATATTTATACCCTTTGTTGATGAAACACTTTAATCAAATCAAATAATTTCATGTTCGCGTTTCCTTTGGTAGTCTTATTTACACATTTAAACAATCATATAATGATAATTACCATTTTCGTTAAACACAATATATCGAATATGTATTTACTTTTAACGATTCATTAAACATTTTGTATTCAAGTAATACACGGTGTTCAAGTTATTTTTCCGAACTTAGGCATCATTTATATGTGACAAGAAATTGAATGTCTTTGACATATTATCATTATAAATTTGAATTTAAACAATGGTTTCATTCATTAATCAATATATCATTATGTGGGGTATTTTAAGGCATTTCAATATTTTGTAAATGTTCATGCATTATCAATTAGTTTCAAACAACAAGGATAATACATATATAATCAAACAAGATATGAACACAAATAAAAATCATTCATAAAAGTAGAACAACTGTTTGTTACAAACTCATATGAATAACCGTCTCACAAATTGTGAGACACACTACAGAAGTTCACAATATTTTCATTAGAATAATCATCCTAAAACATAAACTAAGTGATAAATATTGAGGGAGAGTGTCGTCGGCCTTCATCATCATGCTCGCCATCAACACATAACATCACCTCTTCTCCAGCAAGCACCTCCCATGTAGAAGGACCTATTTTTAGCAAAACAGAACAAGTATCAAATATACTTAACACTCACTACATGGAATCTGGCTATATATGACCCTCCATTTTTGTCATAGAATCGTTATAGTAGTCAGTTTATGATGATTCTATGACGATTTTGAGATCGTCGAAAGCCGGGCGTCGCAAATTAACTATAATGACATTCTTCGTGAAATCGTCATAACCGTCTATGACGATATTGGATCGTCATAACCATTATGACGATCCAATGTCGTCATAGACAAACTGACCTCGCCAGGTCAGATTCTACGTGGCCAAGACTACATGGCACAAAATCAGCCCGGTCCATTACAATAGTTTACATGGGCCAAGCCCAAAATTTAGTCCATTAATTTCTTCTTGACATCTCCAATTTGATGCTTGGGCCAAGCCCAATATTTTGGCCTTTTTATTTTCGTGTGAAAGGCCTTTTTAGCTCCCAGTTTTTTTATTTCTACAATATTTGAGAAATATTGCTCGCTGCTCCAGTCCAATATTTTTTGGGGCATGGCCTTTTTAGAGCCCAACTAACATTTGGTTTATTTCTAAAGTACATGCATTAAATAATCGATATTTCAGTAAGTAAGCACAACCAAAATCACATTCAGTATATCAAAATCAGGCATAACCCAAGAATACATTACAATCATGGCTGTAAGGTGGAAAGAAAGCAATATTTTCTGAGGTACATTACAATCATGTACGATACAAATCAGGCATTTGGCTACCACATAGAACAAAATATTAGAATAACCAGCTCAACGAGCTACAATACTTTGTTGGAGCAAGCTACAATGGTTTTCTGAGGTCTTCTTTATACTGAAGCTCTTGATACATGCATCAAAAGGGAGACGTCCATTCAAATGTTGCCAGCCTAGGATGAGAAAAGGAGGTCATCACTCTGTTAAATTAGAATGTATATATTATATAAAGAGACATATATTTGCCAGAAACTCATGTCCACAATTTCCATTCAAATCAAAATCAAGTGAAATAATCATTTTACTATTTCACGAAACTAATAACCCGGAGCAACATTCAACACCGCATAGTAATATAGAGGGATGTAGCTCTCCATGTTGCTGTTGGATTTCAACATGTCAACAGAAGTACAAGTGACAAAGTCTTTGAAAACATTAATTGTATATTTATGGATGATAAAGCTGAGCAAATTTTCTGGTACCCAGGTAAATATAGAGAAATGCACAAGATCTGGTGCCCATATGTACATACATCTATCCAACAAGTGCAAGTCTGTTTCTCTTACCAAACAAACTACTCAAGACTAAGACCATATATCAACATGCCCGTATATGTTCGACAAGACAAGTAGATACCTGAGATGCAGTGGATGGGGATGAAGTTGAAGATATGATCCGCATCATGGTTGACGATGGTCATTGCACGTACTTGTCCACCGGCGTCTTTTGAGGAAGGCCTAGCCAAAGAGGATGTGGTCGAGAAGTACAAATGAGATAATGAAAGTATGCATGTAGCAAAGTTAGAAAATATCAGTAATCAAAATAAGTATTCAAGGGCTTGGAGGACCAAATTGATCATAGAAATAAAAAAATATTATACACGTGGTTAAGCCATTCTAGTAGTGAGCAGTACTTGGAATCCTAAATCATTAGCAAATATTAGTGTCGTCATTCAAAGTGACTACGGCAAAGCTGTAAGAGAATTAGCTCTGATCCAATTGTCCAAGCCAGTTAAACAAGAGTACAATTTCCAATGAATAGCTAGCAGAAAAAAATAAGCCTACAGTTGTGTATTTTAGAAATTGGCTACGGGATTCTGGACTCATAATCCCAAGACATTCACAGCTGTTGGGAAGATCACATGAGAATCTATACCCTTCACTTCAGATGTACAACTTTGTAACTCTAGTTATTCACTATGATAATTATTACTAACAGTTCAAGGACAAGATTCTGAAGCAATAATAGAATTAACAGTAAGTCGGTTCTAGACATGATTTTGCCTTTGTAAATTACACAAGTGCCATGTGATCAACTGATTATTGACTATTTGACCCTACACTAATGCATATTTGCCAGTTCATCTTCACACTACTATATCAAATTCAACACATCATCAAATGTTTTAACCAACAATAGAAATTTCAGATCAATAACAAGCAGCATCCGAATCAAATTCATAACTGTAACGACAATGCAAAAGGCAGCTTCTAAATTAAAACTAAACACAAATATCTCCTAGCGAGTCCTCAAGATTTCATCCACATCAGAGCGATTAATCACCACAGTGCGGCATAAGCAAACTAAACGAGCCACATGGGATCAGAGAGGGGGGAGAGGGAAGCACGTGCCCAGGGAGGGATCGAGATGAGACTTTCCGAGGTGATGATACCGTGATGCATCAGGTCCTATGGGCACCACCAGATCATTCCCGTGGAATCCGACAGGAGCTTTGGTGGACCTGGGCAAAAATAGAAACCAGGCCAGTATTCCCGTCAGGTTAAGTTGGATTGGCGTATAGGAGCTTGACAATGGGGAAGGTTAGAGGAGGTTGTTCATACCGATTCATGGAGGGAGGGCGAGGTGTCGGCATAGCCGTCGCGGAGTGTGGAGGTGAGGTCGGCGACCGCTTGCTCGAAGGGCTGCTTCTTCTCGAGATTCTTCCGCAGCGTCTCCAGGCGCTCCACCACCGCCGCCCGAATCTGCGGTATGGGTCACCGTGAGGAACTCGGCCTGGGGGTAGCAGGAGGGCAACGACGACGTCTCTAGCCAGCAAATCCAAGCTCCGGTGAGAGTTCCTGCAGAGAAAGAGAGATGGACCGAGAGATAAATCAAGATAGAGAGTGGGGGAAGGGGTGTATAGATCGGGCTAACATGTCACTACATCCGGCGACCCTGATGACAGATCTGGCGGCCGCCGCCACCAACGAGGCTATCCATCTCGGATGTGATCCTGGCCCACACGACGGCCACGTCGTTGTAGAAGAAGAAGGCAGGGGGAGGTGAGACGGCGAGACGGAGGAGGTGGGGATTTGCGAGGGAAGCGGAGAGGAGGGATTTGTGGTGGTGGTGGCGGCGGCAGCGCGGGGGGGGGGGGGTCTGTTTGTGGGAGTGCGGTGCGAGGTGGGAGGGGATTAGGGTTTGGGTGGATGTCCCTCTCGATCTGGATGGGGGTGTGGAGGGATTTCACAAAACTGCCCCCGATCACTTCTGTGTTGCTGCTGTGGAAAGTCTAGGGCTTTCCGGTCATTTAATGTTATATAAAATGGGTAGGTAAAATTAGGGTCGTTGGATGGACCCCATGTGGACGGCTGAGATGTACTTCTACGGTGTGATCCGTGGGTAGTTGACTCTCCACTCCAATTGGTTGTTTCTATTTCGCACACACGTGCCAAAAACGGGTGTTTCGTGAAGCAACTACAAAATGAAAGTTGCAAAATCGTACCACCCCATTTTTCAAAAATACTGGACTACCTTAAATGCACAGTGTCCCATCCGGGGTATCTCAAACCTTTTCATTCATCCCTCGTGAAAAAGACAAATGTTTATCGACTCGGTAGGAAGTGGGTCCGATTTGAAATATGGGTAGATGATCTAATGCTCATGATTTAAAAAAAAATCATTTTTAGGTTCATAATATGCCATTTCATTAGAGCTCCAATCCAAGTTTAGTGAGGCTCGACTCCGAGCTAGGAATCTCATGCCCGTTGTTTTAACCATAGTTTGAAATGGGTATAATTTTTTTAAAAACGGTCCGAACAATATAAAACCTTCGTGTGGCATCATGTTATGTGACATAGTTGCAAGGAAAAATACCAAACTTGGTATATTGATTGCGTCTCGAAAAAATCTTCTTAGAAATGACATATCATGTCCGACTTTCGGGCTAAGCAACCAATGTTATGGCAAAAATCGCGGCATAGTTTGTGATAATATGCCCATATTGTACATACATGTGCATCTCGGGATAGCAAAAAATATTGCAGGAGAAAGTTTTCTTTTTCATCGCAGGGAAAAGCCATTTTTCATTTTCCGAGCACAAAAAATGGGGCATTTTGTGGAGCAACCACCAAGTGAAAGGTTTCAAATGCAAGTTTAGTGAGCCTCATCCTCGAGCAAAGAACCTTGATGCCCGCCATTCTGGCCATAGTTTAAAACGGGCATAAGAAATTTAAAAACGATTCAAACAATGTAAATCCTTCACTTGGTGTCATATTATGTGACATAGTTGCAAGGAAAAATAACAAACTTGGAATATTGCAAATATCTTGAATAAAACCTTCACAGAAATGACCTATCATGTTCGAGGTTTCATGCCTTTCAAGCTAAACAACCAATGTTATGGCCAGAATCGCGACATAGTTTGTGATAATGTGTCCATATTATGCATGCGTGTGCATCTTGGAATGGCGAACAATATTGCAGGAAGAAGTTTTCCATTTCATCGCACGTAAAAGCCATTTTGGGCCCTTTTTCTTTCATTAGCTAGGCCTTCTTCCTTGTGTTAGAACGGGCTCCTTTTCCCTTTACCTACAAAGGGATTAAGTGCGGTGGGGCCAATAGACTAGAAGTAAAAGGATTCAAGAAATATCAGTCGATCGATGCAATTTCCTGATCAAAATGAAAATTCCAACGCATTTTTGTAGGGGGCGCTCATTTTTCTAATAGTTGGTAAGGTGTAATTGCAAGATTATAACTTCGGTACACGTTTAATTCTTCATTAATTGGAAGTCGTGGTGGCATTTTTGGGTTGTTCTCTCGACAAGATGGGGAGACGACCGATTAATGGCCCTCTCATTGACATCTCCTTTATCAACGATTTGCACGGTTCACATACATAAATGATTTGCATGTCATTCGTTCATGAATTTCTTCGTTGATGGTGCCGCTTCTCTCGCGGTGGCATCAAACGGTCATGCCATTTAAAATTTATGCATTAGTAAATAAGCATATGAATTAAGTGAGTTATATATGTATTTTATCGGTGATTTAAGATAATGTCTGCCCATTATGTGATATCAATGATGGGTTCTGAACACACTTAAAATATGTAATATTTTACTAAATACTAGGGCTTAGGGGCCCCGAATTTTAGGTTCGCCCTAGGCCCTTGAAATCTCTGAATTCATTACCACAACTTGGGTCTTATTAGGCATGAAGAAACAGGGCATGATGACGAGTAATATATTTCCAACTGCTAGCAAGTGCAACTTATTTTTCTGTTCCTGTTCAACCCTGAGTAAATAGACCAGGTCAGTCTGTCTTGACCTAATTGTTCAATCTACAGGAATTGGCTTTCGGCTGTAAAGTGAACTACTAACTTAGCCAAAGTCGTATCATCTTTCTTTTAGATAGGAGATTTGATATATATTGGAGAAGATAGTATCAACTTGAATGCCTCCTCCTAAAGTTTGTACATTATGTAGTAGAATTTTCTGATGATATACAGTAAAGGAGTATTTATGGATTATTTGGTACCTCACCTTACTTCACCTATTGAAATATATTTAACGGCCAGGGTAAAACAGGTTCTACCAACTCAACCATACATTTCATACTGCTATCTTCATGTACAATTTTTTCTATCCAGCATGCCAACGAGGCCCACCGCACATGTACTTCCACCTTCAACTCTTTGGGAAATAGAAGGTAGCAAAATGTATACTGAGGCAGCACAAAAACTCACTGACGCTAAAGAACCACACTAAAGAATCATCACGTCCAAGTTCACAAGATGAGCTCATAGACATAGACATGTGGACATGGAAAGAATGGAAGAAGTCATAGTTGGGTATGATCATCCGTTCCTCACAACTGAGTTCATCAAACATGAAGAAGTCATATTGTGGCTATGCAAAAAGATCTACAAAGGCACCGGATATTTATCAAGGCACTCATGGAATACTCTGATAATATATTAAACGTTTTACCTATTTATAAATCATGAAATTCTGTTGCAACGTAGCGGGGTATTATCTAGTTTTTATAAAATACTGGACCATATTACATGGACAATGTCCCATGTATCTCAAACCTTTCTGTCCACCGATCGTGAAAAAGACAAATTCCTGCTGAATCGGTAGCAAGTGGGTCCGAAGCAAGTTTAGTGAGGCTCAAGCCCAAAATTTTGAATTTAAAACCCTAGTTTCAAAATTATATTTTGAATTATGATATTATCCCTACCATGGACTAATGTGAGATTAGTAAATCCACTAATTAAAATGATAAAACTATTGATAATTAACAAACTAACAGGATATACTGAAGTTTATAAAAATTTAGAGACAAAAATCAATTCATTTAGACTTCTTACGAAAAAGATACAAAAGAATTAAAAATATAGAAAAAGAAAAAAAAACTTTCCTAAATGGACTACCCAGACCAGACCTTATCTACCAAGCTCCATGGCCTAGTCCGCCAAGGGGGAAAAATAAAAGAAGAGGGTACCGGGAGGTTGTCCGCCAAGGCCCAGGACCAACCGAAACTATCTGTGTTCATAAACGTGTAGCGCGGTTCTGTTACCAAACATCAGTAGTGGTCCGGTGGTGAGAGTTGCTTCTGTCTTACAGGAGATCTGCGGTTCGATCCTCGCGACCTCCAATTTTTGCGCTGTTTATTCTCGGGCAAAGCCAACATACCATTCTTGTTATAAGGCAACTAAGCAGAAGTTTAACAACAATGATGGTGCAACGTGTTGGTTGCCATCCTTAAGTATCATGCGAGGTCAGGGGTTCGATCCCCACGGGATTCACATTTTTTTGATTTATTATTTTCTAAAGAGCGGTCCTGTTGGTCCATGGTGTTAGTCTGGTGGGTAGGCCTACATGTCATATAGATGTATATTGACACATTAGCATACTCATATACAAAAATTTGACATATAGACATGCCACGTAGACAGAATTGCTGATGTGGCCAACCAGTCAATTCAATGTGTCATATTTTAGACGATATGACGATTTCAATTGGTCATAATGGGGCATAAATAAGGTTCTAAGCTGTATCCTGGATGTTATGACGATTTCATATGCTGAAATTACGACGTTTTGACACAAACCGTCGTAATTCTATAGGATTTTGACCTCTCCAAAGTGCCTATGACCAACTTATGCCAAATCGTCATAGCTCTATGATGATTTCATTTCCCGTCACTATGAGAAGGTCACAAGTTAACACATTTCTTGTAGTGATTACAAATGTGTTTGCAAGATTATAACATTTATAAAATTGTATGTCAAATATATACCTTTGTCATTGATGACCTCAGCGATAATGGGTTCAACCATCACATTCCCGAGATGTGATACGAACCTGTGGAATTCCATTGATTCCGCGTCGCCTCTCATAATGCAAGTCCTGACTTGTGCTTGGTACCTTGGTAGCAGTGACCATAGCACAACGCTATTTGCAAAAGCGCCCGTCATCCAGCTATCCAGGAAATATGTAGGCCTCAAGTACACATCATGCATGCGCTCCAAGTGGTCGTCAAGTGATGAGTTTTCTTCCATCTTAATGGAGAGGAAATCTCCCATCAACTCATGGTCCCATATGCGTGCTTGTTCCATGAAATGTGTCCTAAGCTGTAGCATTAACATACGAGGGTTGACATCACCCACGAAAGGCCACAGATCGTCCACAATTCTGAAACACATTGCAACTGAAATGAAGGAGGCCATCTCCCGATGCTAATAGCGGTCTTCCCGCTGCTCTGGGGTCTCTAGGTCAATGGGATGATCCAAATCCATTCCATTGAGTATGTAGTTGACCACATCATTCTCGCTAAGGAGAACATGGATACGCGCAACCCATATAGATAAGTTTGATCCATCTAATCTAAGCTTCTCTCCTTCTAACCAATCAATCGTCAACAGGAAAGGTGGCATTGGAGAGAAATTTTCTACATTTACAAATGCAAAAGGAATTTAGGCTAAGTTTATAATTAAATGAGTTAATAATAACTCCACTCAGAAACACTTATCCCTAGAAGGGTTCCTAGTGATAACATGACCCCTATCAGCCACATGTCCCCCGATCATCACGGCCATCAATGTGGGTTCAAGGGTGGACGCTAAACGTCGGTCACATCATTCATGCGACTCGTGCTCGATCTTTCGATCATCCGTGTTCCTAGGCCATGTCTGTACATGCTATGCTTGTCAACTCAACGTTAGTGTATTCGCTGTTCAACATGGCTTACACCCACTATATGCGAACATAGATATGTCTGACACCCGATCATCATGGCCTGCCTCATACCGAAGAACTTTCTTGGTGGTGCACACTAAGGGGGAACACAATCATTGGTAATTTTAACAGGGATCATCTTATTAGGCTACCGTCGAGTATCTAATACTAGGACACAATAAGATATACGAACAATAACATTGAATTTAAATGTGATGTGATATGGTCCTTCACGTCATGATCTCCATCCGTTGTCACCGGATTCCGGCACCGTATGCACCAGGGTACCGGTGTCTTTTCGGCGTGGTAGTCCGTCACCTCCATGAATATCTACTACTATGTAGCATAAGGTAATCACTTTACCTTTGCCACAACCATATCACAAAGCAACGCCCTTGCAAAACAAAGTAAGATGCCTCTACTTTATCTTTGCATATTTTACGTGGCTGAATGGGATTTCGCACAAGAACCCTTCTTACCTACAAACTTTAAGCACAACTCTGATCAAGTAGTTTTCTCTACTACACCCCTTTTGGGGCCCTCCGTTGCAAATGGCATACCAAATAATGCGAGAGAGACAGACACCCCCCTAAGCCACTTTATATGGTACAAGACGTATGTCAAGCATGGACCAGTCTCACGAATGAACACGTAAAGTCGGTTGCGGGCCGCTTCATCAAGCATTTCTGCGGTATACACAAGTACACGTGGGAGGGTAACAACTAAAAGATCAACACCCACATGATACATCTCGTGTGTTCTACCTGTACTAGCATTACTACGCATAGATCTAGCTCTGATACAACTGTAGGGGTTCCACGCATGAAAACAATAAATTTTACCCTACGCCCCTGAACCCCTAATGCTGCTAGGACCTATCTATTAGTAATACAGTAACGGGAGGGGCTTTTCGCGAACTTACCCTTGAAGACCGAAAAGCGTTGTCATCGCTCAGGAGAGCATGGTTGATGTACATGAGCCCAAGCCAACCTCAAGGTCATGATGAAGTCCTTGCACTCCTTTGGCTCCAACGACTTGAGTGCCTCAAGTGTGACACCTCGCGGGGAGTTACACACGTCCGGTGCCTAACGATGACTCCCGCTTCCCCGATCCAGCAGTAGTTGCGGAAGTAGAGCTCCTGGATCCGAATCCCGCAGCGCGACGGTGCTCTGCGGTGAAGATGTCTCTCGTTCGCGCAGTCCGAACTTGGGACCACGGTCACGAGAGAGAGATAGAGAGAGAGAATATAAATTGGAGGTCTTCCCAAAAGTGAGAAGATCTTTATTGAATATTGTGTGTATATATCTGGCCAAATACCCCCACTATATATAGGGGGAGGGGAGGTACTACCTCCCTCAAAGTCCCGGGGTGGGACTAATGGAGAGGAGGCGGGGGGGGGGGGGGGGGGGGTGGCACCGCCGGCCACCCCGATGTGTCCCGCGTGGGGGGGGGGGGCTGGCCCACTATGGCGTCGGCCACCCCCTCTAGCCCTTCTCCATTTCTCCTTTCCCTAATGGGCGCTCTCCCCTCCGGGAATTGGCCCATTAAGCCCTTTGACCTTTTAATTGATTTTCTCTTTTATTAAATAATTATGAATAAATGATTAAATCAATATTTAACATTCATTCATATATTATTCAATCTCTGTGGCTATGGAACACCTTCCACCTGCACTCCGGACATCCTCCGGACTTACCGAAACCCTTCCGGTTTTCTCTCTGCTATTCTTCAGCGATTCTTCCGATCCTATGAACACTCTCTAAGCATCATCAAACCCTTAAGCGTGATACCTTACGGTTCGGGAACACTCCAGACATGGTCGGGACACTCCTGGACCAATGATTAGCAGAGGGACCTGGATGGCCATGTGACCCCTGTGCGTTCCATGAAGATCTTTCGTTGTTTGAACCGGGATAGTCATGTCTTATTCCCTTTGTCTCTCGATACTTGCATTGCCCAAGATCTGATCAATAACGTCACCATGTCGTGTTCAATCTCGTTACCGAACAATGCTACTTGTCTCATTCCGACAAGTGATATCCTTGTGATCAAATCACAAGCTGCATAGCTATTGGATATAACTTCTCCGAGTGGGCCCTTGAGTATCTTTCCGTCACGTGGACGGACAAATCCCGCTCTTGACATATATTGCCTCTACGGTTTCCTCCGAGTACCTGAACACACCTTTATAACCACTGTATTACCAAGTGGCGCTTGATGCTATCAAAGCACTCTCGGGAGACAGTGATTGATATAGCCTCACGGTCTAAGGAATAGTCTACGAGGATCCATTTCTAATCATCGTAACTTGAACTTCGTGACATGATCGGGTCACGATGTTTAGGTTGGGTATTGGTTCATCATCTCATTCGCAGAATGAGTTAACTCCATTTCCAACTGGCATAAATGCCACATGATCAGGAAACATGATCATCTGTTGACTAATGAACCAATGACTAGAGTTTCACTGGGAACCCCTGGTTGTTTGTATATCACACGTGTATTGATGTTTCCACTCAATAAAATTATAGCATGATATAAAACTTAATCATAAACTATATGAAATATGATAATAGTCCTTATTACTATTTGTCTCTAGGGCATATTTCCAACAATAACCACCATTTATCTATCCTCAAATGCGCAGAGTAACCTTACTGCATCGTTCCCACCATATGCCCATGATTTCTCAAGGCCAAGGAGAGTATCGAACTCAACCTTCATATGAGGCACCCAAGCTTCCCATTTGCCTATTGATGATCTTGCGCTGGACCATGTGTTTAGAGTGAAGTCTCTTATAACCTCAAGGGAAACTTCTCCATTATGCCCCTTAGCGATGACAAAATTGCGTTTGGAAATATCATGTGTCTCATGGGGGAACTCTATATAACATAGTTGTGTTGTCACGTTGTCTAAGGAAATTATATATCTGGAGTTCATTGTTGGCCAGTACAAAATGTCCCATATGAGAGTTGACAGCCTGCAATCAATCTTAGCCAGCATCTCAGCAGGTTCAATCTAGTCCTCCCATTTTCCTAACTATGATGAGTACCTTTGCACTAGTGCTTGGTTACCATTGGTTACTATCCAAATAACCAAGAAATTGCTGAAACAGTGTGAAGACAATTGCCCATGGTTTCTCGAACAGAGAATTGTGTCGCTATCATCATGTCTCTGCCAAATTGGTGGTTCTGGTATCGGTGTTTCACTTCCACTGATTGGATCTCATGCCTTTATCATGTTAGACCCTTGCGGATAATGAAGTAGCTCCCTACCATTGCGACATCCGAGTACATATGGTTTGTAGGCTTTATGTACTTCCACCAACGTGTTCAGCTTCTGGAAGACGGATTGGTCAAGATTATGATCTATTAAGAATTAAGCAACCTCGGAGCTATTGGTGAAAAAATCAAGTAATGACATTCCTCTGTTGTGTGACAGGGTTAGCCTTTTGAAATCATTGCTTCCCATGAATTCCATACAATGTTTATGGGCGACTGATGCTCTCAGTATGCTGGATGGGTGTAGAGGAAGCCTGACAAGAATCTGGCCAAATACATCACCTAGTAAGTCGTTGATTATTGCATATGTTCTTCCACCAAACTGGTAGGATGATGCAAATAGCACAAGTGCATCATCATAATTAAGTAAACATCACAATGCACAATGCACAACCCTAAAAAAGGAATTAAGCATACACCACAATGCATCATACAATTTGACAGGAAAATTAATCATCGAAATTTCCTAAACTGCATGCACATGAAAAACTACCTAAAAAGAAGAGCTTGTCAACAAAATAACCTAAACATCACAAGGAATCAACTAGAATAGTAAGAAAGCACTGCAAAATGCTTCAGCATGTCGGAACTGGGCAAAGGGAATGAAGAACTTTTTTTAGGTCATCGCGGAGGACAGAAAGGCCCCCACCTAAATTTTCTAGTTTTATCGTAAATAAGGGGAGAAAAAATGGATGCAGCTTCAGTGACTTGGTGAACCCAAGTCTCACGGTGACTTTCCCCAAGATCCACCTTGCATCTTAGATCCCACGTATGACAGTAGCTTAGATTTTGAACAAAAAAGTAAAACTATTCGAAAAAATTGGCAAAAAATTAGTAAATCATAGGTGCTTAGGTTTGAATCCTGTGAAAGTTTCATCCCATTCGGATCAGTAGTTTGTCATTAAATAGTTTTTAAGTTCCCAATACTACTAGTTTAAACTAATATCCACTACATCCAGCAAAACCCCCGGAGCAGAATACACAAAAGAGGGAGGGAGTCAGGGAGAAAAAATCCAACGTGGAACTTACAATGGGGTTGATGAGTTCTGAGAAGATGGAGAAGGCATCACGTATGAATGCCGAGCCACAACCGTTGACGCTGAAGAAGAATGAGCACGAGCTGACGCATTCCTAGCATCCCACGTGGCCGTTGCTTTGGCGGCGGCCGCCAACATAGCCGAATTTGTTCCAGCAGCAGTCGACAAGGATTTCGACTGTGCGTCCACCACTTTCCAAGAATCACTCAACACTGCCCAAGAATCTGATGCGGTACAAGCATCGGCCTCTGCATCCGCTTCACATGTATCCGCTGGTGCTGCTTCAACATCCACCTCTGCTTTACAAGCATCCGCCGACACAGCAAAAGCATCTGCCTATGCCGATTCCAACTCCTAGAGATGCCACCAGCTTATTTAGCTTGCAATGCCCAAAAAGAATTGCATTATATCCTTTAGAAAGCCCGTAATGGATGGAGGTTGCGGAAGTACATACCAGCGAACGTTGGTGCGGTGGTGTTCAATGGTGGAGAGGTGGGGACGGTCTTATCAAGGGAGGGCGGCCAGGCGGAGAAGATGACGATGCGGTTGAGGGGCACACGACTGAGCTTCCTTGAACTCAAAACTAACTTTCGCCCCACTATATATATTTTGTGAACCCTGCTTTTTTAGGGGAAAAACCAAGCTGTATTAATAATAGCAACCACACGGCTGATACAAGTTTGTGCACTTGCGTTGCTCAGTTTCCCGCCTATAGACATCAAGTTTCTGCACTTATTCACGTGATACAATGAATTGCTCGGTATAAAATATTCCAGGTGGTAGAAGCCTGCCCTTTCTATGACATCAAGATCTAGAGATCAAACATCGACCTGAAATTCCACAATCTACAACTACAAGTCTTAGTTTACTACTAGAAACATGCTAACAAATCACTCGCAATTGGCATTAACATCATCATTAACAAATCTCAGAAGGAAAAATTGAAACATAAAAAACCACCACAAGTTCGAATAAGATGACTATTGTTGCCAAATATAGTCACATAAAGCCAGGTCCAATATATATGTCATAATAGTACATCAAATATATAGATTCGTGGACACCACACACTAGCAGGGAAAAAACAGTTATAGTACCTGACTTAACAAATAGTCATCCTCACAAGAGACCCAAACCATTCAAAAATGAAAGTAGAGCGGTCAATATGGTTTGCAGATTTCCTCATCTTTTGCAGGATCCGGATTGTATGGGCATGGAGAATCTTGAATTTCTGTCAGGGTCTCATCTGCTTCTAGAGCCAAATTGAAAATATTGTTAGCTCGCATTCCCACTTGTTCCAAGATCCGGTCGTATGCCTGGATAATCAACTCGTTGCCATCCACATCAGGCGACTCAGGAACTAAGTTGTCAGCTATGAACTTTTGAAAATCAACAACAACATCATGAGCAACTGAAATTGATGTATTCCATCATGCAGTCAAATCATCTATCCCCTTAGTGGATGTGGCCACTTCTTGCTTTAGGCGCCTAATCTATTCATCCTGGTGTTTCTCTTTCCCTTGAAGGCACGAAATCATGTGTTTATGAGCTTTGTATTTCTCTCGGATATGGGCAATTGTCAAATCCTTGTAGTGACCAGCCCCACTACGCCATGAGCAATATGAATAAGGTGGAAAATGTAGATAACAAATCCAAAATTAAACCAGATTCTTGTTTCAAAAATAATAATCCAAATTCAGCTGCACACATCGTGCAAGCTCCACAGTTGTATCGCAAATGGCAAAGAACCATAGGGGCATATTTCCCAAACATGCGAAACAAAACTGACATGAAAAGGGCCATATTTCAGGGTTTGCCTTCTTAGCTGGCCCATGAGCAGTCATGGCCTTAGTAAGTGGCAGTAGATCAGAATGACTTTGTTTCTGCAAATCATGATGCAACAAAAATGGTCAGTATATTTTACGAGACATTTTAAGTAATAAAGCACTCTTTATCAAAAACAAATTTGGAGACAAAGCATAAGTTACTAAAATTCTAGCAAAGCAGTTGGATACATAAAAACACTTGTCACTCGATAATGCCTCCTCCATGGGTGGGACATGAGCATGATGCTAAATTAAATGCAGCAAAACTAGTAAATTTTAGGAAAGAACACATCAACTTCGCAATGCAAAGAAGGATACGTGCATTAATCGGATGCCAAGGATTGGGCATGTTCCCCTTTATGGAAAAATATAATTTAAAGAACTCAGCAATGCAGGACACCAGCAAATAACAATTTGTTTATGAATGATATGAAACAAATTACATTTGCCTTGTTTAGCAGAGGACCATTCTATGAAATAAAGCCAGGGGAAAGCTTCCCATCCTCATAAGACTCTTCTTGGCAGCATATACTTACCTATTTTTAGTGGACCTTATAACTAAATCGATGGCTACATCCATGGTTATCCAAGTTTCCTCATGTGGCATATAGATCTACTATTTCAAATAGCTATCACCTAAACAACTATCTAGATGGTTCCGACACACCGAAGATTGCACTGATCCGATGGAAAGGTGGATGCTGGTGGGTAAAGAAGGTGCACGACAGGGGAGGTGCACAAATGTGCAAAAAATGTAGCGATACTTGTATATAGATAGAGATAGCAGTAACACAAAAACCAGATCAATTAGTTGTAACCAGAAACTCCAGATAGGCTGCAAGCAGACTGTCAACTACTCCCATATTAATTAACCTAGTGTAATTTATCATGGCAGTACTATGAGATGGTGAGTACTAGTAAACAAAATGGGATTACTTAATTATTAGTGGAATCTATAGCTAGCCACCAAAAGCATCATGAGCATGCCAGATATCTAGATTGTAGAACATACTTGGTTAAGAACCTAATGTCTAGCTCTAATTATCCAAATCTAAGAGCATATATCCTATTTACGACTGAGTGAAGTGAGTTGGAGACATCCGCTAACTCTACATCCATCTCCTCAGCATGCATCTGATGGTGCTCCTGCTCCTCCTCTTCGAGGTCATCGCGGATCTCGAGCTGTAACCACAGCGACATCATTACACGCTATAGTGAAAGTGAGTGTCGTAGATCTACCCAGTGGACGAACATGCATCGCTCACATTCATAGTTGCAACCCAAGAACATGCAGCTGAATTTCATTCCCTCAAACGCAACGCGACGACGGGGTGCCAAGGCATAGTCACACCAGAGCCGGAGACCTGCATTGGTAACTAATGGCTCAAAATATATTCGAGCTGGTTGGGAACCCCAAGAGGAACGTATGATGAGCACAACATCAAGTTTTCCCTCAGTTATGAAACCAAGGTTATCGAACCAGTAGGAGCAAGGAAACACCTCCAAGGTGTTGTTTCCAACTTGGAATCCTGCGCAACACAACCACAGAACTTTGCCCCAACTTATAGTGAGGTTGTCAATCTCACCGGTTTTGCTGAAAACAAAGGATAAACATATTGTGTGGAAGATAGTAATTGCTTGTAGAAAGTAAACAGTAAACAATAAATAGTAAATGGTAGATTGATGGTAAAACAATGGACCAGGGTCCATAGTTCACTAGACGTGATTCTCCTTAAGATAGATGACATGTTGAGTGAAAAATTACAGCGGGGCAATTGACAGACACCAAGAAAGCATACATGCATATACTAATCATCTTGACTCCTTTGAGATTTGATTGGGCATTACAAAATTATACATAGACCGTAATCCAACTGCATATATGACTAATAATCCACCTTCAGGTTATCATCTGAACCCTCTCTAGTATTAAGTTGCAAGCAACGGATAATTGCATTAAGCAAAGTGTGTAAAGTAAACAATACGATTGTCCCATGGACAAAGGGTTGTTGTTTTTCCCTAGTAGCAACATCAGCTCTAGTACCTTAGAGATTCCTGCCACTTCCGGAGATTACTAGAGGCATGAACCCACTATCGAGCATAAATACTCCCTCTTGGAGTTGCTAGCATCTACTTGGTCAAGATAGCTACTAACAACAGAAAGCATACAAGATCACAAATAACATAGAAATGATAGAATCAATAATCAATCTGAAATAGCATCTCAATATCCATCATATCCCCACAAACACAAAATGTAAGATTACAAATAGTTGATCTTGGTCATGAACAGAGCTGTCATTGTATTGGGAACGGTAGTACCTAAGCAGGTTAGGTAGAGGTGTGGGGACTAGCAGGGAAGCTATCGACGGTGTCCGCATGCGGGATTGGATACATGCAAGTGTAGCTGGACATAGGAAGTACCTAGGTTCGGAGCCCTCGTGATGAGGTAAAGCTCCTACTCCTACCGATCTGACTATGAGTGGTATACGGGCTACAATCGCTCCTTGAGCTGTATTCTCTAGCTATTGCCTTAAATGCACTGAGAACAACCCCTTCTACTGGAACCTTGCCTCTCCTTATATAGGCAGAGAGGCAATGGTCTTACTAGCTAGTCCAGCTGGTGGGCCCTAGCCGGCTGGTCATCTACAGTACTCGGTACACTTACATTCCATCAGGGTACAAGCGGTAAGGTCGTTGTGGGTAGAGTGAACGCCGTGCGAGCCCGTCGTCAGCATCTGGCCACTGTTCCTGCGTCACCCCACAAAGTCTTCGGTATAGTCGTGTAGTTGTGGGTCTTCTCATCGTACCAGGGTGTACCATGCACTATGCAGCACGTCGCACTATCCTCTTGACTGAGTCCGGCTGTGCTGATGTAGCCGGCTGCTCCTCGCTGTTCCGACTACCGTGAGGTAGCTGGCTTGACTTGCTCTTGTCCGGCTATGCTCAGCTAGCCGAACGCGATCCGACTGCTGTGATTCTTGTCTGGTTGGGGTATCCGGAGGTCATCCCCCCGACACTAGCCCCCGAGCTCATGTAGATTTTGCCCTTAGGTGAAATGTGCGCACGCTCCTCTTTCATTTTGAATTTTCTGGCCGGCTACGCCTGGCGGTTGCGCTACCCGTGACGTCAGTGCTGATGCCGGCCACGCACGCACGCGCCATCATTACACTACGGCGGGCAGCGTAACGTCTCGTCGCACGTCGCCTCGGGAACTGTCGTCTGCCTCTTCGGTTTCTGCTCCAGGATCGTCTGTGCATCCCGTGCCTGCGCAAAGGATCATGCGCTGTGGGGAGAGCGGGGTGCGACTAGGTGGGCGCCACGTGGCACCACGGACGGTTCTACTTCTAGGTCATTAAAGGGCCGCTCGGGGAGGGAGGTTCGTCCTTCCGTTCGCTGCTTCCCCAATCTTCTCCTGCGCCCTTACCTTCCTCGCGTCGCGTCGCTCGCTACTGCTGCTACTGTTGTCCACCACGACTCTAGTTTAGCATCGTCGGAGGGACTGGCCATCACCACTCTTCAACCGGAGCGCCTCCCCGTGAGCTGTAGATGGCTTCCGAACGCGGAGCCTGGTGTGGCTCCTCCGTGATGAAAGAGCACATTCAGAAGTACCGCACCACCCATGAGCTGCCGCCGGAGATGGAGGTGGAGGTGCGGTTGGCACTGGAGGGGAAGAATCACCGCACCCGGTGGAGGGGGAATGGGTGGTTTTTCTGTCGCATCTTGCCCGACATTTCTTGCTTTTTTCGACCTCCGCCTCCACCACCTAGGCGCCAACGCCATCGGGACGCTGGCGCAGTTTGTGGCCTTCTGCGAGAGCTATCTCGAGATCCAGCCGGATCTCGAGCTCTTCTGCCGGCTCTTTCGAGTCCGGCCGCAGGTCCAGTTCACCAAGGGGCCGCTGGTGACATGCGGCGGCACCCCCATCTACTCCCGCACGCAGACCGGCTACCCCTAGTTCCGGCTGTAGGACACGGTGCGACTGTGGCAACAGTCATACTTCTACGTCCGCAACCTCACCGCCGAGGTCCGGATCAACCTACCGGCTTTCCAGGACGTGGAATCTAGCCGACAGTAGTGGGATCTGAAGATCTACGACGAGAAGACGGAGTTAGATGCGATGCTGCAGCGCATGCGTGCCCTCGTCACCACCGGCTTGATCGGCCTGGACATCCCCGTCAGCTGGCTGTCCAGGCTGATGATGCCACTACAGCAGCACGCGCACAAGACGTGCTTCTACTCCGGCCGGCTGGACCCGACCCGGCTGTCCCGCCATGATCCCCACTACCGCAACCTGAAGGAGTGGGTGTGGACGATCATGAAGGAGAGGCTGCCGGAATGCTGGAAGTTCGGGCTAGTCCCTAATAGCCGTGACAACCACGTGCCCCGAGTAAGTCTCGCCAGCCGGATTTTTCTTTCTTACGATTTTTTGCCATCCGGCTAATCTCTTGCGCTTCTTTTTTCTTGGAAGATGTTCTCCTGCATCCTACGGGAGGAGGGCGAGACCCCCCTCCAGAAATTCACGCCTGACCTGCTCGAGCCGCGTGCTCGCTGGTCTGGCGAGGAGTTGGATGGGGACGGCGACACCTTCCCTAGCCGGAATGACGAGACGGCCGCCGACCCCCATGCGGAGGTTGACGAGGAGGAGGAGGCCGCACCGGCTCCCGAGCCGACTCAGCATCACGCGACGGATGGCGATTCTAGCCGGTCCGGCACCGGCGGGAGCAGCTCCAGCCGGTCTGGTGCCGGCGGGAGTGGCTTCAGCCAGTCTAGTGGAGGAGGTGGCGGGGCCAGCCGGCCCCCAAGAGGAGCCGAACCGGCACACTTCTGCCCAGCCGTCTTGGTCGCAAGAAGGGGCCGCCCCCCGTGGTGCCGGGGTAAGCTAACTACTGGCCCTTTTGCCTTTAACTCCTTTCCTCGTGCAAATTTTTCTGTCTTTTGCTTATCTGCTTCTATTTCTCTGCCCCCGCATCAAGCTGATCCGGCTGTTGTAGCCGGAGCAGGGGACACTCCGCCGATTGTGGTGGTGCAGCCGGATACGACTGTGCCCTCTTCACAAAGTGGAGGTAGTTCTCCTGCGGCGACACGGAGGACCTCCGCTGGCAAGGAGCTCATGGTTGTTATCGACGACAACTTCGACGATGAGCCGGGGGAGGAGTGGCGGATGGCGGTGGCCGAGGCGAAGGAGTCGCTGGTTGCCAACACCATCGACGATGACGCCTTCTCCGCCGCTTCGCTAGCGAACCTTGTTGCCACCCTCGAGCTGGCGGTAAAGGAGATCCGGCTGCTCGAGGCCACAGCCGGCGGCAACTGGACCCTGGAGCAGAAGCTTGCGGATACTAACAAGACCTCACAGAGTAAGTCCCCTCAGCCAGATACTTTGTTCTTTCCTTTTTTTGCTGATAGTCGGCTTTTTGCAGCCATCATGGTGTGCGCTCAGCGGGAAATCGATCGCCTGGAGAAGGCGAACGACCGCCTGAGCAAGTCCAATTCTATGCATCGGTTGTAGAATAAGGACTGGCACGCCAAGCTGGACGTCCTGGAGGCCATCGTCAAGGAGCACGGCGCCACCCTCGCCAGCCGGGCCCAAGCATTTGACCTCCTCGAGGCCCAGAACAAGGACCGAGAGAAGGAGGTCAAACGGCTCACGGTTCGGGAGAAGGCCCTGGTGGAGGAGCTGATGTAGGTCGGGCACACGGCGAAGGTATGTTTTCTCTCCGACTCCCTTCGTCTTTCTGGATCTGGTAGCCGGATCTGACGTTCTTTTTTCTGACAGCTTTTTATGCCGGCGTAGACCTACTGGCATATAACCGGCTGCAGGAGAACTGGCCGGGGAGTAGCTGACCACCCAGGAGTTGGTCGTCCCCCTCGGCGAGGAGGCTGCCAAGCTTTGCCAGGCGGCTCAGGCTATCTTCACATTTCTGTTGCCGGATGCTACGGTTTCGGAAAAGGTGGCGGAGGTGCCAGCTACCATCGACCGCCTGAGGGATCTAGCGGCACGAGACGGGGCAGAAATGGCCATGGCCCTGATGCTTTCTTGGTACAAGGACGCCCGCGCCGAGAAGATCGACGGGGGTTTCCGTGCTGGCGCCGACCTCGCCGCCATCCGCCAGGTCCATCCGGAGCTCCGGGCCTCCGCCATCAAGATTGCTGACCACACAGACATCGACGAGGTCCTCACCGACTCGGAGTCCGCCGGCACTCCGGATGCGGAAGCTTCATCGCAGCCGACCAGTGGGGACGCCAGAGCCAGATCAGCCAACGCGTCTCCTCCCCCTCCCGAGACTGCTTCTAGCCAGGATCCTCCGCACGACAAAGGCCCTGCTACCTAGACATGATCCCCGGAATGCCGGGTGTACTTGTTATTTGTCTCGTTCTGTTTGAACCTTATTATCTGTGTCGACTGTCTCTCACACCGGGTGAACTCATGGGAGCTTTGTGTCCCCCTCTTTTTATATCCAACTGAACTATTTGTCTTGCTTCCAATTGTGATTTTTGTGTGCTCCGAAGTTTTGATATTTCACTGATTGCATTTATCTAGCTGACTTCACTCGACTGAACACCTTTAGCCGGGGGAACTCCAACTCTAGTGGGGGCGCGCCAGTGCACCCACTAGGTGTAGCCCCTGAGATTTGGAGTAGCTGGCATAGCCAGGTTCTTCGAATCTTCTCTTTTCTTCAAGTCTTTAGCTTTGTTTTTCCAAGGTATTATCATAGTTGCCTGATGATTAAAGCAATGCCACCTGTGGTTGTAGGTCACTTTTTTGGCTAGTTCATACTATAGACCATTTTAAACGCTATTCTTATATTTTAGGTTAATGTTTTGTTGTCCCGACCAGTTCTAAGGAGCTAAAGGAATCTCATGCACCTCTTTTTGTTATATTTCTAAATTTCTATTATGCAGTGATATGATTAGTTTATGAGGGAAAGATTCGAGTTGCTTGATTCCCTACATTCATTACCACACTAGTTCAGTTAGTCTGCATGAGACACACATGTTGATGCCTTGATTTGTTATATTAGGACAATGCCAATTTTGAAATTCTTTGACAACAAACATGGTGTTTTTTGGCATGCTTTGCTACTCTCACTTAATATGTCTTAGTTTCAGCATGCAAATAACCTGAAGTGTTTCTTCCAGAGTGGCTATGATACTGGCACATGTACGCATTAGTCTAGGACGTCGATAGTTCCTGTTATTCCGGAAAGAGATGTACGAGGCACATCATTAATTGTTCCTGGCCAATGATGAATTTGAATTATTTTACATATAAGATGGCTGCCAGTTAGCTGGTACGCTGTGCTGACTTGTTTTCTTTGTTTCAGGTTGCACATGAAGCTATGGGGGCAGAAGGGAGGAATCCTATGTTAAGTATTGAGGTCATTTCACAAAGCAGCAGTGACAGTGATTATTGCTTGCATCGGTCCACGGTTTCAGTTTTTCTAGCAGAAAGAGGTGTTACAGCTGCACTCCAAACAATTCATTTAATTGAACAAGAAACAGAGCAAATAGATGGAATAATCACGATTACACGTGAATAGATACAAGAACTGAAAGATCGGCAGGATTTGACGGACCGTCTACTTGATAATCTCTTCTACAGCTGTCATGGTATGCCAGTTGTTACTTGTATGGGGATGTAAGCTCCGTAGTAGAAACCATGTTCCAACACATGTCTCGCGATGTCTCTATAATGCTTCATCTTGTTTTTGTTGAAAGTCTGGTCTCTAATAAATTTCAAAAAATATATGTTCATGTAATAGGGTGATCCTAGCACGGCCATTAGCTGGCTGAAATATTAACGGACTGTCTAAAACCAGAATTTCACCATAGTTATAGAATACCCAAATATGCTGGCCAATAGATGGGCCAAATAAACACTAAAAGGCCGTAGGTGGCAGGTCAGTATATTGGTGGGCCTCATAAGTTGCCAAGGCTCTGAAAATGTATAGGTCTGAACAGCAACAGGCGAGAACAGTAAAGGGCCCGAACTGTAATGGGCCCGAGTATTGATATACATGAACAGTAAAGAGCTGAAACAGTAAAATGCCTAAATAGTAAAAAGCCCATGAAGTAGAGGGCCCACATAGTAAAACGGTCTGGAGAGTAAAAGGCCTAAACAGTAAATGGGCTAAATAGTAAAAGGCCATCAGAGCAAAAGGCCTAAACAGTGAACGACCAGAACAGTAGAAGGCCAGAATAGTAAAAGGCCAGAATAGTAAAGCATCCTAACACTGGCAACCCAGAAATGTAAAAGGCCATAACAGTAAATGGGTAGAACATGAGCGGACCCCACGGGCCGTAGGAACAGTAACGGGCTGCCTGCAGACCTTCTGGCGCAGGCCCCTAATTGGCCGCATATTATTCTACCAAGGTGGGCCTTCTTTAGGCCGAAACCATAGTGGGCCTGAAATAATACGGGCCCTAGATGGGTTCACTAATGGGCCACGTCAAACAGTACACATCGTGAGAGTAAAGGGCCGTAATCTTATTGGGCTCTCCTCGTGGGCCGGCCACTTAACAATTAGCAGGCCTTATCTGTGCCAGGCTTCTGCCACGGTTTCTGTGACCATTAATGGCGGTAACCGACTGTTAACAGCGGGTGCCACATGGCATTTTTGCATGACGTCAGCAGTCAACGCGGGTGGCGAACAGATCTACGACGGAACAAGTTTTTGTGGCCAAAGGGTGCGATCCGCCACGGTCAGAAACAAACGTGGTAGATTCTTTTGTGATGGTGCTTTTACCACGAAGGGTATCCGTTGTAGAAGACTTTTTAGCCACGAAATACGGGCCTTCAAGAATGAAAATCGTCCGTTGTAAAAGCTAACTTTTCTTGTAGTGGTTCTTTTCATAAACCACATACGGATCCACCAGTGTCATTGCATGTGTGTTCTTTTCACAAACCACATATGGATCCACCAGTGTCATTGCATATGTTTTCTTTTCATAAACCACATATGGATCCCCTAGTGTCATTGCATGTGTGTTCTTTTCATAAACCGCATATGGATCCACCAGAGTCATTGCATGTCTATTCTTTTCATAAACCACATGGATCCACCAGCGTCATTGCATATGTATTCTTTTCATAAACCACATATGGGTCCACCAGTGTCATTGCATGCATGTTCTTTTCAAAAACCACATGGATCCACCAGTGTCATTGAATGTGTGTTCTTTTCACAAACCACCTACGGATCCACCGGTGTCATTGCATGTGTCTTCTTTTCATGAACCACAACTTGAGTCATTACATGTGTGTTCTTTTCAGAAACCACATATGGATCTGCCAGAGTCATTGCATCTTTGTTCTTTACATAAACCACATGGATCCACCAGTGTCATTGAATGTGTGTTCCTTTCACAAACCACAAACGGATCCACCAGTATCATTGCATGTGTGTTCTTTTCATTAACCACATATGGATCCACCAGTGTCATTGAATGTGTGTTCTTTTCATTAACCACAACTATATTTATTGCATGTCTGTTCTTTTCATAAACCTAATATGGATCCACCAGAGTCATTGCATGTCTGTTCTTTTCATAAACAACATATGGATCCACAAGGGTCATTGCATGTCTGTTCTTTTCATAAACCACATGGATCCACCAGAGTCATTGCATGTGTGTTCTTTTCATAAACCACATATGGATCCACCGGTGTCATGGCATGTGTGTTCTTTTCACAAACCACATGGATCCACCAGTGTCATTTAATGTGTGTTCTTTTCACAAACCACATATGGATCCACCAGTGTCATTGCATGTGTGTTCTTTTTGTTAACCACATATGGATCCCCTATTGTCATTATATGTGGGTTCTTTTCATTAACCACAACTAGAGTCATTGCATCTATGTTATTTTCATAAACCACATATGGGCCCACCAGAGTCATTGTATGTCTTTTCTTTTCATAAACCACATGGATCCACCAGAGTCATTGAATGTGTGTTCTTTTCATAAACCACATATGGATCCACCAGTGTCATTGCATGTGTGTTCTTTTCACAAACCACATAAGGATCCACCTGTGTCATTGCATGTGTGTTCTTTTCATAAACCACATATGGATCCCCTAGTGTAATTTCATGTGTGTTATTTTCATAAACCACATATGGATCTACCAGAGTCATTGCATGTCTATTCTTTTAATAAACCACATGGATCCACCAGAGTCATTGCATGTGTGTTCTTTTCATAAACCACTGATGACCCACAAGTATAGGGGGTGTATTGCAGTATTTTCGGTAAGTAAGAGTGTCGAACCCAACGAGGAGCAGAAGGTGCTGGCTAGTGGTATGGATCAGGAATTCTCTGCAAATACTTAGCAAACGGATTTTAAAGGGTTTTCGATAAAGCAAGTAAACAAAGTACGAGTAAATAAAAGACAGTAGGAATAAATGCAGCAAGTGGCCCAACCCTTTATGCAGCAAAGGACAAGCCGGTTGTATTTCTATAGATGGCCAAACGTTCTCGAGGACACATGGGAAGACTGTCAAGTGCTTTCGCTTCATATAGTCGATTAATCTTCTCTAGCTTGCTAAGTGTTGTGTGGGTGAACCTGTGCTAATGTACCGTCCCATCCAAGACTTAATACATACTTGTTATTAAACCCCTTTGCAAACATCCGTAAGTACAAGAAAGTAATTAAGGTAGAAACCTAACCACAGCTTTAAACTCTAAGACCCTTACGTCCCTTGTGCAATGGTTTCCTAACGGGGGTTTAGGTTTCTGTCACTCCGGCAACCCCTACGATTAGTAGCCAAATACACAATGCATTCCCCTAGGCCCATATAGGTGAAGTATCATGTAGTCGATGTTCACATGACACCACTAGAAGAAGTACACCACAACTTAAATAACAATCTATTGAATCTTTCTCAACACAACTCCACTACTAACAACAAGACTTCTCCCATGTCCTCAAGAACAAAACGAACTACTCACAAGACATCATATGGATCATGATCAGAGATGGAATAATGATGTATAACAATCTGAACATAAACAATAATTCAATGGTTCACTCGATAGCATCAACAACAAAGAGTAATCAACACCGGGAAAGTTTCCCCTATGAACTATAGCAAGATTCAACGCAATTGTTACAGAAATATGGAGATGGTGATGAGGGTGATGATGGTGGTGGTGATGATGATGATGATCCCGATGAAGTCCAGCTTGATGGAGGTGTTGATGGCGACGATCTCCCCTCTCCGGGAAGGAATTCCCCCGGCAGAAATCTGTCTGCCGGAGAGATCTTTCTTTGTCGGTGTTTTCCGCCCCACAGAGGCGGCGGAATCTTTCTATGGTCCCTCTCCCAGTCTTAGGGTTTCGGGAGGAAGATATACGCCAGAGGGGAGAGGCTGGAGTGGGCCAGGGTGGCCACACCACTCCCTGGCGCAGCCTAGGCCTGCCCGCGCCATGGGGTGGTGTGGGCCCCCTGTGGCCCATCTCCACTCCATCTTCTGGCATACTTAATCTTATGGAAAAATAGGATTTTCTGTATATTTTCCCGGATTTTCTGATCTTCGCGAATTTTGCCTCAAAACAGCACCTTTTCCTACAGAATCCTGACTGCAGCGGTCCATGCTCCAAAAGTCATCAACCATGCAAAAACAGATGAAATAACATAAGTATCACCTCTTAATACGAAATATATCAATGAATAATAGTGAATTAAGACATAGAATAGTGATGCAAAATGGACGTATCAACTCCCCCCCAAGCTTAGACTTCGCTTGTCCCCAAGCGAAACTGAGCTCAATAAACATGACCTCAAGTTTATGGAGTGAAGAGTCGATAAAAGAATACGGACAAGAAGCATCACATCCATCAAATACATAGATCATAATAGAAGACAACTCACTATTATACAACTCAACTTGCAATGAGTAAAGGAAACACAATAAAGATACATAAATTGAATCATAATTGGTAATGGCAAACTTAGCTCTTGGTCGAAGAATAGTTGATAATTTGCTGGAGTTCACAAATAGCTGGTTTTCCAAAGAAAGCTTTCAAGGTAGTAAACATCAAGATAAGAGCAATGTGCAAAACAAGGAACATAAGAAACATGAATGCATAAATCATCGTATGAATGAATGAAACACATCAACTCAAAATACTTGCCGAGATAGAAGGGAATAGGTTTACTGACTCAACTACAAAGTAAAAGAAAGGGCCCTTCAAAGAGGGAAGCAGGGATTACAAGTCTCATAAAGAGCTCCCAAAATTATGATACTTACTAGCTTTCAGCTCTCATTGCGCCTATCATAGGCATCTTTACGTGATTAAGGTTAAAGTGACACAACTAAGAGGATATGCTTGACAAGTTATAAGTTGACACAAGTACCGATCCTCATGCTACTCAACTTCAGTCACGAGCAAGCTCTTGTCATTGTAAGTACATGCGTATCATCGAGAACCGCCAACAGGGTACCCCTTGCACATGACACATGAGCTATCCCATAATCAAAATGACAAGGCAAGCAGACAGTGAGCATCTCAGTGATCTTTTTATTTGCTATTTGCATAGGTTTTTATTGAGGATGCTTCATAGAATGCTCACTATAGTTATGCTGCAAGTTTCCACCATGATTAGGCATGGCTTAGGCTAGCGGCCCAGGCGTTTCTCTAACACACATATAAACTCCATGATCTTACAAGTTCCACTTTTATTTCACACCGCCGGGATCCATAAGCAAAAGAACATGATATCAACTAGGTACAAGTACCAATGAAGTGTTCAAAGCGGTCCCCATGATACATGGTTCGGCTAACTTCAACTCATAAAGCGCAAGCATATACGCAACAAAGAAGGACCCAATGGTTCAAGTTTCTTAAATGCAAGAAAGTAAAGTGTGCCATCAAGTTTGTGAGAGCTTTAATCACTAAATTTCACATAACAAGTTTAATTTGGGAGGTAGATAAAACAAGAATTTACTTGGAATAGCAATAATGCTACTAGGTAGGTATGGTGGACACAAATGGCGAAGGTTTTGGTTTAAAGGAGGTGGATGCACGAGAAGAATTTCCTCTCAGTACAGGTTTTTGGCTAGCAAGGCTGGGTAGCAAGTATAAGAGTTGAAGGAAACAAACAAACATACAAATGGTAAAGACAAACATGCAATCTTCCTTGGAAGCACAAAAGATCTTAACTAGAGAAAACTAGACTTATGAGCAAATCAAGAAAGAAAGATGATGAAATTATTTTCCTCTAAAGTACTTCTATCTTTTTATTTTCAACTCTCAAAAAGGGTGTTGCTACTGACCGAGCCAGGTTTGCCAAAACCAACTAAATTAACTCAATGTTCCCGAAGTGCTACCAATATTAACAACAAGATCAATCATATAACAATGAATTGAAAACTATCATACGCTATGCAAAAGAGTGAATGATAGAACTTCTCATTAGTACTCCATAATGGAAACTCACACCAAGGGATACAAATCTAACGAGAGAGGGGACACTTCCATAATGCAAACCATACTACAAAATAACTCCTCTATTCATGATATGACTCTACTAACAAGGTAAAAAGATAGAAGATAGTGATATGATACCGCGACACTCCCCCAAGCTTGGAAGAAACCAAGGGGATGCCAAACCTGATGACGAATTACTCCTTCGGTGGTGGTGGTATCCTCTTGATGAGATCCTTGATCAGTTTCCCAAGGTCCTCAATCTCGAAGGTGAGAGTGCGAATCAATTCCGAGTTATGCTCAATACGACCCATAATCATCTCAGTTTGTGGATCCCAGCTCTTGTGATTCTTCTTCTATTCTTCCCACTTGGAGTCTTCTTTTCCTGCATGGTTATGAGCAAAGGTATGGAAGGTACACTTGGTGTTTGGAGAAGGTGTCCTTGGTGCCAAACAGTGACGAGGAGCTTTCCCCCTAGTCTGCATCCGTGCAGTCCTTCTGATCCTGGCAGGGTTCGCCACCACTACAATGCTTGCAATGGTAGTGCCGGTGTGTTTTGCCTCCTCTTCACTTTCACTCTTGATCTTTCTCCTTCCCGGTGTCTTGGAGGTCTTCCTCCATAGGTTCCTTCCCTTTATCCTTGGCAGACACCATTGTGCTTCTAAACCTTCAAAGAGTATGTCCTGGCAGAAACAGATCGGAACAAAAACACGACAAAAACACAATATACGAACCTCGGGGGATCCGGGGGGTTATATATTACGAAGTTTCACTTCAAAAGAAGGTACTGGGAGAAAACGGGTCGGAGACGGAGTCCTGGGCGGCCTCACCACCTAGTGGCGCGGCCAGGGGTGGGCCCGCGCCATGGGGTGGTGTGGGCCACCCTGGCTCCGGTTCTGTCCCTTTTTCGCTTCATGGCTTTCCTTATTGACTGAAAACTGCAAAAATATAGTTGGATCGTATTTTCGCGGAACTTTTCTTACCAAAACTGTTACCTAGTTGGAAACGGACTCTGCAGGTCTCTGAATTTGGTATTGAGTGGATCCTTCCGGAGTCATCACTTGAATATCATCGATATCTTCATCTTCATATACTTATTACTCGGGTCATAAAACCTTTCTCTTCCTTGTTACACCACTATCTCCACTTCCTGGAAATTTCTTTCACACAACACTTCACACAGTTCTTATTAGCAACATTAGTATAAGTGAAGTGATAAAACCTTTTGAGTCCAACTTCGACTAAAAACCATCAAAACAAAAGTTACTGTAGAAACTCCTTTCGAAAACCCAAAAATAATTCAAAAAGGAAATCGAATAAAGAAGCAAATGCAAGATTGGCAAAATCTGTCAAAACAGACCAGTAGGTAAAGATCAATTTTTTCGAAAATCTTCTGTTGCTCAAATCAAAAAGTGCAAAACTAACGAAAGTTAAATAACAACCTGGGGCAGAAGCACAAAACATTATAGCTCAATCCGATATACAGAGATCTCTCACAAATTTTTACGGTGAAGCACAAAAATCTGTTTCGGGACAGCAACTTCCCTAAATCTTACTTCTCTCTCATTAGAGGTTGATCTTGACACAAAAACGAAACAAAACGGATAAGGAGCGGTTATTACTGAAGTAATAACTTCCAAGACTCAAAGAAATCAAAACAAACTGAAAGCAAAAACAAATTGGGTTGTCTCCCATAAAGCTCTTTCTTTATAGCCATTAAGATGGGCATGATAATTTTGAAGAAGCTCTCATAGGGATATGATTTGAAGTGAAAGAGAGCATTAAGAAGCAAAAACACACGCACATTTAAGTCTAACCCACTTCCTATGCAAGGGAATTTTGTAAACAAACAAGTTATTGGAACCAAAGGCAACTTGCATAAGAAGGCAAAAGAAGTGCAACATAAAAACTTTCAGCATAAAACGAGGAAACTTGATATTATTGAGATGCACAAGAACACTTTTCCCTCTCTCATAATAGCTTTCAGTATCATGCATAAACTTAACAATATAGCTATCACAAGGACTATCATAGCAATGATCACTTATTCTAACAGAAAACACAGGAATACTAGCTCTCGTAACACTACTATGCGAAACAATATTAGAGGTATCCTTACAAAGGATAGTGTGTCCCTCTTTTTCATATTTAGCAACAAAGTCTTTCACATTTGCTACAATAGGTTCATCAATCATTTGTTTATCAGGTTCAGCAGCCCTACTCATACTTTCATTAACCATACTAGCTATCATAGAATGCTCCTTTACCTTAACTGGGAAAGGCATTTTCTCAATATAAGGTTTAGGTAAAACATGACTAGCAGTATAAACTTCAGTATTTCTTGCAGGAACACTCTTAGCAATATCTTTATAAGGTTCATGATACTTATTCCACTTCTTTTTAGGCACTTCAATATAAGAAGCAAAAGCCTTAAAATAAGAAGCAATAGCTTGAGAGTCTAGACCATAAGCATTTTTAATATTTTGAAAGTCATCACTTCCCATAAAAGATTCAATGCATTCATAATCATATTTTATACCTGACTTTCTACCTTTGTCGTTCTCCCAAGCTTCATCATTGTCTTGAATACGGTCCAGAAGATCCCATTTAACTTCTTCTTCCATGCGAGTGAATGATCCAGCACAAGAAGCATCCAATAAATCCTTGTCATGTAGAGGGAGCCTTGCATAAAAGTTATTGATAATAATATTGTTGGGGAGCTCATGAATGGGACATTTGAGTATTAGTAACTGCAATATCCCCCAAGCTTGAGCAGTACTCTCTCCATCAAGAGGCCAAAAGTTGTATATGTGATTCCGATCTTTATGAATTTCACTAGGAGAATAAAACTTTGAATAAAAGAGAGGCACTATTTCCTCCCATTCCAGAGCTTGACCATTCTTCAGCAGCTTATACCATTCCTCAGCTCTTCCTTTTAGTGATAATGAGAATAACTTCTTCTTAACTTGATCTGTAGTAATACCTGCACACTTGAACAACTTGCATAATTCGTGTATAAAGAGCAAATGATCACCGGGATGGACAGTTCCATCCCCAACATAGTATTTATCCATAACACGATCAATAATTCTTGTAGGTATTTTGAAAACATCTTTCTCAGCAGGTGGTGGCCTATCTACTACCTTAACAGTGGTAGTAGCATTACCAAATAAGAAACTCAGCGAATTATCCATAACGAAAATAAAGCAACTAGCAGAAGTAAACAATACTCATAGTAGAAGTTTCCGTTACCACTTCCACTCTCCAATAGCGCTTCACTCCCCGGCAACGGCGCCAGAAAATAGTCTTGATGACCCACAAGTATAGGGGGTGTATCGCAGTGTTTTCGATAAGTAAGAGTGTCGAACCCAACGAGGAGCAGAAGGTGCTGGCTAGTGGTATGGATCAGGAATTCTCTGCAAATACTTAGCAAACAGATTTTTAGGGGTTTTCGATAAAGCAAGTAAACAAAGTACGAGTAAATAAAAGATAGTAGGAATAAATGCAGCAATTGGCCCAATCCTTTATGCAGCAAAGGACAAGCCGGTTGTATTTCTATAGATGACCAAACATTCTCGAGGACACATGGGAAGACTGTCAAGTGCTTTCGCTTCATATAGTCGATTAATCTTCTCTAGCTTGGTAAGTGTTGTGTGGGTGAACCTATGCTAATGTACCGTCCCATCCAAGACTTAATACATACTTGTGATTAAACCCCCTTGCAAACGTCCGTAAGTACAAGAAAGTAATTAAGGTAGAAACCTAACCACAACTTTAAACTCTAAGACCCTTACGTCCCTTGTGCAATGGTTTCCTAACGGGGATTCATGTTTCTGTCACTCCGGCAACCCCTACGATTAGTAGCCAAATACACAATGCATTCCCCTAGGCCCATATAGGTGAAGTATCATGTAGTCGACGTTCACATGACACCACTAGAAGAAGTACACCACAACTTAAATAAGAATCTACTGAATCTTTCTCAACGCCACTACTAACAACAAGACTTCTCCCATGTCCTCAAGAACAAAACGAACTACTCACAAGACATCATATGGATCATGATTAGAGATGGAATAATGATGTATAACAATCTAAGCATAAACAATAATTCAATGGTTCACTCAATAGCATCAACTAAACAGAGTAATCAACACCGGGAAAGATTCCCCTATGAACTATAGCAAGATTCAACGCAATTGTTACAACAATATGGAGATGGTGATGAGGGTGTTGATGGTGATGATGGTGGTGGTGGTGATGATGATGATCCCGATGAAGTCCAGCTTGATGGTGGTGTTGATGGCGATGATCTCCCCTCTCCGGGAAGGAATTCCCCTAGCAGAAATCTGTCTGCCAGAGAGATCTTTCTCTCTCAGTGTTTTCCGCCCTGCAGAGGCAGCAGAATCTTTCTGTGGTCCCTCCCCTAGTCTTAGGGTTTCGGGAGGAAGATATACGCCAGAGGGGAGAGGCTGGAGTCGGCCAGGGTGGCCACACCACACCCTGGCGCGACCTAGGCCTGCTCGCGCCATGGGGTGGTGTGGTCCCCCTGTGGCCCATCTCCACTCCATCTTCTGGCATCCTTAATCTTATGGAAAATAGGATTTTCTGTATATTTTCCCGGATTTTCTGATCTTCGCGAATTTTGCCTCAAAACAGCACCTTTTCCATCAGAATCTTGACTGCAGCGGTCCATGCTACAAAAGTCATCAACCATGCCTTTTCCATCAGAATCTTGACTGCAGCGGTCCATGCTCCAAAAGTCATCAACCATGCAAAAGCAGATGAAATAACATAAGTATCACCTCTCAATATGAAATATATCAATGAATAATAGTGAATTAAGACATAGAATAGTGATGCAAAATGGACGTATCAACCACATATGGATCCACCAGTGTCACTGCATGCGTTTTCTTTTAAAAAACCACATGGATCCACCAATGTCATTGAATGTGTGTTCTTTTCACAAACCACATATGGATCCACTAGTGTCATTCCATGTTTGTTCTTTTCATGAACCACTAGTTGAGTCATTGCATGTGTGCTCTTTTTAGAAACCACATATGGATCCACCAGAGTCATTGCATGTTTGTTCTTTTGATAAACCACATGGATCCACCAATGTCATTGAATGTGTGTTCTTTTCACAAAGTACATATGGATCCACTAGTGTCATTGCATGTGTGTTCTTTTCATTAACCACATATGGATCCACCAGTGTCATTGAATGTGTGTTCTTTTTATTAACCACAACTACAGTTATTTGATGTATGTTCTTTTCATAATCCACAAATGGATCCACCAGGGTCATTGCATGTCTGTTCTTTTCATAAACCACATGGATCCACCAGAGTCATTGCATGTGTTTCTTTTCATAAACCACATATGGATCCACTTGTGTCATTGCATGTTTGTTCTTTTCACAAACCACATGGATCCACTAGTGTCACTGAATGTGGGTTCTTTTCACAAACCACATATGGATCCACCAGTGTCATTGCATGTGTTTTATTTTCATGAACCACAACTAGAGTCATTGCATGTGTGTTCTTTTCACAAACCACATATGGATCCACCAGAGTCATTGCATGTATGTCCTTTTCATAAACCACATGAATCGACTAGAGTCAGTGCATGTGTTTTCTATTCACAAACCACATATGGATCCACAAGAGTCATTGCATGTGTGTTCTTATCCTAAACCAGCACAAGAGTCATTGCATGTGTGTTCTTTTCATTAACCACATCTAGAGTCATTGCATGTGTGTTCTTTTCACAAACCACATATGGATCCACCAGAGTCATTGCATGTCTGTTCTTTTCATAAACCACATGGATCCACAAGTTTCATTGAATGTGTGTTCTTTTCACAAACCACATATGGATCCACCAGTGTCATTGCATGTGTGTTCTTTTCATGAACCACAACTAGAGTCATTGCATGTGTGTTCTTTTGACAAACCAAATATGGATCCACTAGAGTCATTGCATGTCTTTCCTTTTCATAAACCACATGGATCCACTAGTGTCATTGAATGTGTGTTCTTTTCACAAACCAAATATGGATCCACTAGTGTCATTGCATGTGTGTTCTTTACATTAACCACATAAGGATCCACTAGTATCATTGCATGTGTTTTCTTTTCACAAACCACATATGGATCCACTAGAGTCATTGCATGTGTGTTCTTATCCTAAACCAGCACTAGAGTCATTGCATGTGTTCTCTTTTCATTAACCACAGCTAGAGTCATTGCATGTCTATTCTTTTCATAAACCACATGGATCCACTAGAGTCATTGCATGTGTGTTCTTATCCTAAACTTGCACTAGAGTCATTGCACGTGTGTTGTTTTCATCAAACACAGCTAGAGTCATGGCATGACTGTTCTTTTCGTAAACCACATGGATCCACCAAAGGCATTGCATGTGTGTTATTTTCACAAACCACATGGATCCACCTGTGTCATTGCATGTGTGTTCTTATCCTAAACCACAACTAGAGTCATTACATGTCTGTTCTTTTCACAAAACATATATGGATCAACTAGAGTCATCGCATGACCGTTCTTTTCATAAACCGCATATCCATCCACCAGAGTCATTGCATGTGTGTTATTTTCATGAACCACATGGATCGACTACTATCATTGCATGTGTGTTCTTTTCATCAACCACAACTAGAGGCATTGCATGTTTTTTCTTTTCGCCAACCACATGGATCCACCAGTGTCATTGAATGTATGTTCTTTTCACAAACCACATATGGATCCACCAGTTTCATTACATGTGTGTTCTTTTCATGAACCACAACTAGAGTCATTGCATGTGTGTTCTTTTCACAAACCACATATAGATCGACCAGAGTCATTGCATGTGTGTTCTTTTCATAAACCACATGGATCCACAAGTGTCATTGAATGTCTGTTCTTTTCACCAACCACATATGGATCCACCAGTGTCATTGCATGTGTGTTCTTTTCATGAACTACAACTAGAGTCATTGCATGTGTGTTCTTTTGACAAACCACATATGGATCCACTAGAGTCCTTGCATGTCTTTCGTTTTCATAAACCACATGGATCCACTAGAGTCATTGAATGTGTGTTCTTTTCACAAACCAAATATGGATCCACTAGTGTCATTGCATGTGTGTTCTTTACATTAACCACATAAGGATCCCCTAGTATCATTGCATGTGTTTTCTTTTCACAAACCACAAATGGATCCACTAGAGTCATTGCATGTGTGTTCTTATCCTAAACCATCACAAGAGTCATTGCATGTGTGTTCTTTTCATTAACCACATCTAGAGTCATTGCATGTCTATTCTTTTCATAAACCCCATGGATCCACTAGAGTCATTGCATGTGTGTTCTTATCCTAAACATGGACTAGAGTCATTGCATGTGTGTTGTTTTCATCAAACACAACTAGAGTCATGGCATGACTGTTCTTTTCGTAAACCACATGGATCCATCAGAGCCATTGCATGTGTGTTATTTTCACAAACCACATGGATCCATCAGTGTCATTTCATGTGTGTTCTTATCCTAAACCACAACTAGAGTCATTACATGTCTGTTCTTTTCACAAAACATATATGGATCAACTAGAGTCATCGCATGTCTGTTCTTTTCATAAACCGTATATGGATCCACCAGAGTCATTGCATGTGTGTTATTTTCATGAACCACATGGATCCACTAGTATCATTGCATGTGTGTTCTTTTCATCAACCACAACTAGAGGCATTGCATGTTTGTTCTTTTCACCAACCACATGGATCCACCAGTGTCATTGAATGTGTGTTCTTTTCACAAACCACATATGGATCCACCAGTTTCATTACATGTGTGTTCTTTTCATGAACCACAACTAGAGTCATTGCATGTGTGTTCTTTTCACAAACCACATATGGATCCACCAGAGTCATTGCATGTCTGTTCTTTTCATGAACGACAACTAGAGTTATTGCATTTGTGTTCTTTTGACAAACCACATATGGATCCACTAGAGTCATTGCATGTCTTTCCTTTTCATAAACGACATGGATCCACTAGTGTCATTGAATGTGTGTTCTTTTCACAAACTAAATATGGATCCACTAGTGTCATTGCATGTGTGTTCTTTACATTAACCACACAAGGATCCCCTAGTATCATTGCATGTGTTTTCTTTTGACAAACCACATATGGATCCACTAGAGTCATTGCATGTGTGTTCTTGTCCTAAACCAGCACAAGAGTCATTGCATGTGTGTTCTTTTCATTAACCACATCTAGAGTCATTGCATGTTTATTCTTCTCATAAACCCCATGGATCCACTAGAGTCATTGCATGTGTGTTCTTCTCCTAAACTTGCACTAGAGTCATTGCATGTGTGTTGTTTTCATCAAACACAACTAGAGTCATGGCATGACTGTTCTTTTCGTAAACCACATGGATCCACCAGAGGCATTGCATGTGTGTTATTTTCACAAACCACATGGATCCACCTGTGTCATTGCATGTGTGTTCTTATCCTAAACCACAACTAGAGTCATTACATGTCTGTTCTTTTCACAAAACATATATGGATCAACTAGAGTCATCGCATGTCTATTCTTTTCATAAACCGCATATGGATCCACCAGAGTCATTGCATGTGTGTTATTTTCATGAACCACATGGATCCACTAGTATCATTGCATGTGTGTTCTTTTCATCAACCACAACTAGAGGCATTGCATGTTTGTTCTTTTCACCAACCACATGGATCCACCAGTGTCATTGAATGTGTGTTCTTTTCACAAACCACATATGGATCCACCAGTTTCATTACATGTGTGTTCTTTTCATGAACCACAACTAGAGTCATTGCATGTGTGTTCTTTTCGCAAACCACATATGGATCCACCAGAGTCATTGCATGTCTGTTCTTTTCATAAACCACATGGATCCACAAGTGTCATTGAATGTGTGTTCTTTTCACAAACCACATATGGATCCACACGTGTCATTTCATGTGTGTTCTTTTCATGAACCACAACTAGAGTCATTGCATTTGTGTTCTTTTGACAAACCACATATGGATCCACTAGAGTCATTGCATGTCTTTCCTTTTCATAAACCACATGGATCCACTAGTGTCATTGAATGTGTGTTCTTTTCACAAACGAAATATGGATCCACTAGTGTCATTGCATGTGTGTTCTTTACATTAACCACATAAGGATCCCCTAGTATCATTGCATGTGTTTTATTTTCACAAACCACATATGGATCCACTAGCGTCATTGCATGCGTTTTCTTTTCACAAACCACATATGGATCCACTAGAGTCATTGCATGTGTGTTCTTATCCTAAACCAGCACAAGAGTCATTGCATGTGTGTTCTTTTCATTAACCACATCTAGAGTCATTGCATGTCTATTCGTTTCATAAACCCCATGGATCCACTAGAGTCATTGCATGTGTGTTCTTATCCTCAACTTGCACTAGAGTCATTTCATGTGTGTTGTTTTCATCAAACACAGCAAGAGTCATGGCATGACTGTTCTTTTCATACACCACATGGATCCACCAGAGTCATTGCATGTGTGTTATTTTCACAAACCACATGGATCCACCAGTGTCATTGCATGTGCGTTCTTATCCTAAACCACAACTAGAGTCATTACAAGTGTGTTCTTTTCACAAACCACACATGGATCCACCGGAGTTATTGCATGTATGTCCTTTTCAGAAACCACATGAATCCACTAGAGGTATTGCATGCGTTTTCTTTTCACAAACCACATATGGATCCACTAGAGTCATTGCATGTGTGTTCTTGTCCTAAACCATCACAAGAGTCATTGCATGTGTTCTCTTTTCATTAACCACAGCTAGAGTCATTGCATGTCTATTCTTTTCATAAACCACATGGATCCACTAGAGTCATTGCATGTGTGTTCTTATCCTAAACTTGCACTAGAGTCATTGCATGTGTGTTGTTTTCATCAAACACAGCTAGAGTCATGGCATGACTATTCTTTTCGTAAACCACATGGATCCACCAGAGTCATTGCATGTGTGTTATTTTCACAAACCACATGGATCCACCAGTGTCATTGCATGTGTGTTGTTATCCTAAACCACAACTAGAGTCATTACATGTCTGTTCTTTTCACAAAACATATATGGATCAACTAGAGTCATCGCATGTCTGTTCTTTTCATAGACCGCATATGGATCCACCAGAGTAATTGCATGTGTGTTATTTTCATGAACCACATGGATCCACTAGTATCATTGCATATGTGTTCTTTTCATCAACCACAACTAGAGGCATTGCATGTTTGTTCTTTTCACCAACCACATGGATCCACCAGTGTCATTGAATGTGTGTTCTTTTCACAAACCACATATGGATCCACCACTTTCATTACATGTGTGTTCTTTTCATGAACCACAACTAGAGTCATTGCATGTTTGTTCTTTTCACAAACCACATATGGATCACCAGAGTCATTGCATGTCTGTTCTTTTCATTAACCACATGGATCCACCAGTGTCATTGAATGTGTGTTCTTTCCACTAGTGTCATTGAATGTGTGTTCTTTTCACAAACCAAATATGGATCCACTAGTGTCATTTCATGTGTGTTCTTTACATTAACCACATAAGGATCCCCTAGTATTATTGCATGTGTTTTCTTTTCACAAACCACATATGGATCCACTAGAGTCATTGCATGTGTGTTCTTATCCTGAACCAGCACAAGAGTCATTGCATGTGTGTCTTTTCATTAACCACAGCTAGAGTCATTGCATGTCTATTCTTTTCATAAACCACATGGATCCACTAGAGTCATTGCATGTGTGTTCTTATCCTAAACTTGCACTAGAGTCATTGCACGTGTGTTGTTTTCATCAAAACCAAGAGTCATGGCATGACTGTTCTTTTCATAAACCACATGGATCCACCAGAGTCATTGCATTCGTGTTATTTTCACAAACCACATGGATCCACCAGTGTCATTGCATGTGCGTTCTTATCCTAAACCACCACTAGAGTCATTACATGTGTGTTCTTTTCACAAACCACATATGGATCCACCAGAGTTATTGCATGTATGTCCTTTTCAGAAACCACATGAATCCACTAGAGTCATTGCATGCCTTTTCTTTTCACAAACCACATATGGATCCACTAGAGTCATTGCATGTGTGTTCTTGTCCTAAACCAGCACAAGAGTCATTGCATGTGTTCTCTTTTCATTAACCACAGCTAGAGTCATTGCATGTCTATTCTTTTCATAAACCACATGGATCCACTAGAGTCATTGCATGTGTGTTCTTATCCTAACTTGCACTAGAGTCATTGCATGTGTGTTGTTGTCATAAAACACAGCTAGAGTCATGGGATGACTGTTCTTTTCGTAAACCACATGGATCCACTAGAGTCATTGCATGTGTGTTATTTTCACAAACGACATGGATCCACCAGTGTCATTGCATGTGTGTTCTTATCCTAAACCACAACTAGAGTTATTACATGTCTGTTCTCTTCACAAAACATATATGGATCAACTTGAGTCATTGCATGTCTGTTCTTTTCATAAACCGCATATGATCCAGCAGAGTCATTGCATGTGTGTTATTTTCATGAACCACATGGATCCACTAGTATCATTGCATGTGTGTTTTTTCATCAACCACAACTAGAGGCATTGCATGTTTGTTCTTTTCACCAACCACATGGATCCACCAGTGTCATTGAATGTGTGTTCTTTTCACAAACCACATATGGATCCACCAGTTTCATTACATGTGTGTTCTTTTCATGAACCAAAACTAGAGTCATTGCATGTGTGTTCTTTTCACAAACGACATATGGATCCACCAGAGTCATTGCATGTCTGTTCTTTTATAAACCACATGGATCCACCAGTGTCATTGAATGTGTGTTCTTTTAACAAACCACATATGGATCCACCAGCCAAATATAGTCACATAAAGCCAGGTCCAATATATATGTCATAATAGTACATCAAATATATAGATTCGTGGACACCACACACCAGGAGAGAAAAAAACAGTTATAGTACCCCGACTTAACAAATAGTCATCCTCACAAGAGACCCAAATTGTTCAAAAATGAAAGTAGAGCGGTCAATATGGTTTGCAGATTTCCTCATCTTTTGCAGGATCAGGATTGTATGGGCATGGAGAATCTTGAATTTCTGTGAGGGTCTCATCTGCTTCTAGGGCCAAATTGAAAATATTGTTAGCTCGCATTCCCACTTGTTCCAAGATACGTTGGTATGCCTGGCTAATCAACTCGTCGCCATCCACATCAGGCGACTCGGGAACTAAGTTGTCAGCTATGAACTTTTGAAAATCAACAACAACATCATGAGCAACTGAAATTGATGTATTCCATCATGCAGTCAAATCATCTATCCCCTTAGTGGATGTGGCCACTTCTTCCTTTAGGCGCCTAATCTATTCATCCTGGTGTTTCTCTTTCCCTTGAAGGCACGAAATCATGTGTTTATGAGTTTTTTAATTCTCTCGGATATGGGCAATTGTCAAATCCTTGTAGTGACCAGCCCCATTACGCCATGAGAAATATGAATAAGGTGGAAAATGTTGATAACAAATCCAAAATTAAACCAGATTCTTGTTTCAAAAAAATTAAACCAAATTCTTGTTTCAAAAATAATAATCCAAATTCAGCTGCACACATCGTGCAAGCTCCACAGTTGTACCGCAAATGGCAAAGAACCATAGGGACATATTTCCCAAACATGGGAAACAAAACTGACATGAAAAGGGCCATATTTCAGGGTTTGCCTTCTTAGCTGGCCCATGAGCAGTCCTGGCCTTAGTAAGTGGAAATAGATCAGAATGACTTTGTTTCTGCAAATCATGATGCAACAAAAATGATCAGTATATTTTACGGGACATTTTAAGTAATAAAGCACTCTTTATCGAAAAACAAATTTGGAGACAAAGCATAAGTTACTGAAATTCTAGCAAAGCAGTTGGATACATAAAAACACTTGTCACTCGATAATGCCTCCTCCATGGGTGGGACATGAGCATGACGCTAAATTAAATGCAGCAAAACAAGTAAATTTTAGGAAAGAACACATCAACTTCGCAATGCAAAGAAGGATACGTGCATTAATCGGATGCCAAGGATTGGGCATGTTCCCCTTTATGGAAAAATATAATTTAAAGAACTCAGCAATGCATGACACCAGCAAACAACAATTTTTTTATGAATGATATGAAGCAAATTACATTTGCATTGTTTAGCAGAGGACCGTTCTATGAAATAAAGCCAGGGGAAAGCTTCCCATCCTCATAAGACTCTTCTTGGCAGCATATACTTACCAATTTTTTTGGACCTTATAACTAAATCCATGGCTACATCCATGGTTAGCCCAGCTTCCTCATGTGGCATATAGATCTACTATTTTAAATAGCTATCACCTAAAGAACTATCTGGATGGTTCCGACACACCGAAGATTGCACTGATCCGATGGAAAGGTGGATGCTGGTGGGTAAAGAAGGTGCACGACAGGGGAGGTGCACAAATGTGCAAAAAATGTAGCGATACTTGTATATAGATAGAGATAGCAGTAACACAAAAACCAGATCAATTAGTAGTAACCAGAAACTCCAGATAGGCTGCAAGCAGACTGTCAACTACTCCCATATTAATTAACCTAGTGTAATTTATCATGGCAGTACTATGAGATGGTGAGTACTAGTAAACAAAAGGGGATTACTTAATTATTAGTGGAATCTATAGCTAGACACCAAAAGCATCATGAGCATGCTAGATATCTAGATTGTAGAACATACTTGGTTAAGAACCTAATGTCTAGCTCTAATTATCCAAATCTAAGAGCATATATCCTATTTACGAATGAGTGAAGTGAGTTGGAGACATCCGCTAACTCTGCATCCATCTCCTCAGCGTGCATCTGATGGTGCTCCTGCTCCTCCTCTTCGAGGTCATCGCGGATCTCGAGTTGTAACCCCAGCGAACTCATTACACGCTATAGTGAAAGTGAGTGTCGTAGATCTACCCAGTGGACGAACATGCAGTGCTCACATTCGTAGTTGCAACCCAAGAACATGCAGCTGAATTTCATTCCCTCAAACGCAACGCGACGACAGGGTGCCAAGGCGCAGTCACACCAGAGCCGGAGACCTGCATTGGTAACTAATGGCTCAAAATATATTCGAGCTTGTTGGGAACCCCAAGAGGAAGGTATGATGAGCACAACATCAAGTTTTCCCTCAGTTATGAAACCAAGTTTATCGAACCAGTAGGAGCAAGGAAACACCTCCAAGGTGTTGTTTCCAACTTGGAATCCTGCACAACACAACCACAGAAGTTTGCCCCAACTTACAGTGAGGTTGTCAATCTCACCAGTTTTGCTGAAAACAAAGGATTAAACATATTGTGAGGAAGATAGTAATTGCTTGCAGAAAGTAAACAGTAAACAATAAATAGTAAAGAGTAGATTTATGGTAAAAGAATGGACCAGGGTCCATAGTTCACTAGACGTGATTCTCCTTAAGATAGATGACATGTTGGGTGAACAAATTACAGCGGGGCAATTGACAGACACCGAGAAGGCATGCATGCATATACTAATCATCTTGACTCCTTTGAGATTTGATTGGGCATTACAACATTATACATAGAATGTAATCCAACTGCATATATGACTAATAATCCACCTTCAGGTTATCATCCGAACCCTCTCTAGTATTAAGTTGCAAGCAACAGATAATTGCATTAAGCAAAGTGTGTAAAGTAAACAATACGATTGTCCCATGGACAAAGGGTTGTTGTTTTTTCCCTAGTAGCAACATCACCTCTAGTACCTTAGAGATTCCTGCTACTTCCCGAGATTACTAGAGGCATGAACCCACTATCGAGCATAAATACTCCCTCTTGGAGTTGCTAGCATCTACTTGGCCAAGATAGCTACTAACAACGGAAAGCATGCAAGATCACAAATAACATAGACATGATAGAATCAATAATCAATCTAAAATAGCATCTCAATATCCATCATATCCCCACAAACACAACATGTAAGATTACAAATAGATGATCTTGGTCATGAACGGAGCTGTCATTGTATTGGGAACGGAAGTACCTAAGCAGGTTAGGTAGAGGTGTGGGGACTAGCAGGGAAGCTATCAACGGCGTTCGCATGCGGGATTGGATACATGCAAGTGTAGCTGGACACAGGAAGTACCTAGGTTCGGAGCCCTCGTGATGAGGTAAAACTCCTACTCCTGCTGATCTGACTATGAGTGGTATACGGGCTACAATCGCTCCTTGAGCTGTATTCTCTAGCTATTGGCTTAAATGCACTAAGACCAACCCCTTCTACTGGAACCTTGCCTCTCCTTATATAGGCAGAGAGGCAATGGTCTTACTGGCTAGTCTAGCTGGTGGGCCCTAGCCGGCTGGTCATCTACAGTACTCGGTACACTTACATTCCATCAGGGTACAAGCGGTAAGGTCGTTGTGGGTACAGTGAACGCCGTGCGAGCCCGTCGTCAGCATCTGGCCACTGTTCCCGCGTCACCCCGCAAAGTCTTCGGGATAGTCGTGTAGTTGTGGGTCTTCTCATCGTACCAGGGCGTACCGTGCACTATGCAGCACGTCACACTATCCTCTTGATTGAGTCCGGCTGTGCTGATGTAGCCGGCTGCTCCTTGCTGTTCTGACTACCGTGAGGTAGCCAGCTTGACTTGCTCCTGTCCGGCTGTGCTCAGCTAGCTGAACGCGATCCGACTGCTATGATTCTTGTCTGGTTAGGGTATCCGGAGGTCATCCCCCCGACACTAGCCCCCGAGCTCATGTAGATTTTGCCCTTAGGTGAAATGTGCGGACGCTCCTCTTTCATTTTGAAGTTTCTGGCCGGCTACGCCTGGCGGTTGTGCTACCCGTGACGTCAGTGCTGATGCCGGCCACGCGCACACGCGCCATCATTACACTACGGCGGGCAGCGTAACGTCTCGTCACACATCGCCTCGGGAACTGTCGTCTGCCTCTTCGGTTTCTGCTCCAGGATCGTCTGTGCATCCCGTGCCTACGCAAAGGATCATGCGCTGTGGGGAGAGCGGGGTGCGACTAGGTGGGCACCACAAGGCACCACGGACGGTTCCGCTTCTGGGTAATTAAAGGGCCTCTCGGGGAGAGCGGTTCGTCCTTCCGTTCGCTGCTTCCCCAATCTTCTCCTGCACCCTTGCCTTCCTCGCATCGCCTCGCACGCTACTGCTGCTACTGTAGTCCACCACGCCGCTAGTTTCGCATCGTCGGCGCTACGGGCCACCACCACTCTTCAACCGGAGCGCCTCCCCGTGAGCCGGAGATGGCTTCTGAACGCGGAGCCTGGTGCGGCTCCTCCGTGATGAAAGAGCACATTCAGAAGTACCGCACCACCCATGAGCTACCGCCGGAGATGGAGTTGGAGGTGCGGTTGGCACTGGAGGGGGAAGAAACATCGCACCCGGTGGAGGGGGAACGGGTGGTTTTTCTGTCACATCTTGCCCATGGCTTTGCGCTCCCGGTGCATCCGTTCTTCCTCACATTTCTTGCTTTCTTCGACCTCCGCCTCCACCACCTAGGCGCCAACGCCATCGGGACGCTGGCGCAGTTTGTGTCCTTCTGTGAGATTTATCTCGAGATCCAGCCGGATCTTGACCTCTTCTGCCGGCTCTTCCGAGTCCGGCGGCAGGTCCAGTTCACCAAGGGGCCGCTGGTGACGTGCGGCGGCACCCCCATCTACTCCCGCACGCAGACTGGCTACCCCAAGTTCCGGATGTAGGACACGGTGCGACTGTGGCAACAGTCGTACTTCTACGTCCGCAACCTCACCGCCGAGGACCGAATCAACCTACCGGCTTTCCAGGACGTGGAATCTAGCCGGCAGTAGTGGGATCTGAAGATCTATGATGAGAAGACAGAGTTAGATGCGATGCTGCAGCGCACTCGTCACCACCGGCTTGACCGGCATGGACATCCCCCTCAGCTGGATGTCCAGGCTGATGATGCCACTACAGCAGCACGCGGACAAGACATGCTTCTACTCCGGCCGGCTGGACCCGACCCGGCTGTCCCTCCATGATCCCCACTACCGCAACCTGAAGGAGTGGGTGTGGACGATCATGAAGGAGAGGCTGCCGGAAGGCTGGAAGTTCGGGCTAGTCCCTAATAGCCATGACAACCACGCGCCCCGAGTAAGTCTCGCCAGCCAGATTTTTCTTTCTTACGACTTTTTTCCATCCGGCTAATCTCTTGCGCTTCTTTTTTCTTGGAAGATGTTCTCCTGGATCCTACGGGAGGAGGGCGAGACCCCCCTCTAGAAATTCACGCCTGACCTGCTTGAGCCGCGTGCTCGCTGGTCTGACAAGGAGTCGGATGGGGACGGCGACGCCTTCCCCAGACGGAATAACGAGCCGGCCGCCGACCCCCATGCGGAGGTTGACGAGGAGGAGAAGGCTGCACCGGCTCCCGAGCCGACTCAGCATCACGCGACGGATGGCGATTCTAGCCGGTCCGGCACCGGCAGGAGCAGCTCCAGCCGGTCTGGTGCCGGCGGGAGTGGCTTCGGCCGGTCTAGTGGAGGAGGTGGTGGGGCCAGCCGGCCTGCCGTGGAGGAGCCGGCCCCCATGAGGAGCTGACCGGCACACTTCTGCCCAGCCGTCTTGGTCGCAAGAAGGGGCCGCCCCCCGTTGTGCCGGGGTAAGCTAACTGCTGGCCCTTTTGCCTGTTCCTCCTTTCCTCGTGCAAATTTTTTCGTCTTTTGATTATCTGCTTCTGTTTATCCACCCCTGCATCAAGCTGATTCGGCTGCTGTAGCCGGAGCAGGGGACGCTCCGCCGATTGTGGTGGTGGAGCCGGATACGACTGCACCCTCTTCACAAAGTTAAGGTAGTTCTCCTGCGGCGGCACAGAGGACCTCCGCCGGCAAGGAGCTCATGGTTGTTACCGACGACAACTTCGACGACGAGCCGTGGGAGGAGTGGCGGATGGCGATGGCGGAGGCGAGGAGTCGCTGGTTGCTAACACCATCGACGACGACGCCTTCTCTGCTGTTTCGCTGGCGGACCTTGCCGCCACCCTTGAGCTGGCGGTAAAGGAGATCCAGCTGCTCGAGGCCACAGCTGGCGGCAACTTGACCCTAGAGCAGAAGCTTGCGGCTGCTAACAGGACCTCGCAGAGTAAGTCCCCTCAGCCAGATACTTTGGTCTTTCCTTTTTTTTGCTGATAGTCGTCTTTTTGCAGCCATCATGGTGTGCACTCAGCGGGAAATCGATCGCCTGAAGAAGGCGAACGACCGCCTGAGCAAGTCCAATTCTACGCGTCGGCTGCAGAATAAGGACTGGCACGCCAAGCTGGACGTCCTGGAGGCCATCGTCAAGGAGCACGGCGCCACCCTCGCCAGCCGGGCCCAAGCATTTGACCTCCTCGAGGCCCAGAACAAGGACCGAGAGAAGGAGGTCAAACGGCTCACGGTTCGGGAGAAGGCCCTGGTGGAGGAGCTGATGCAGGTCGGGCACACGGCGAAGGGTATGTTTTCTCTCCGACTCCCTTCGTCTTTCCGGATCCGGTAGCCGGATCTGACGTTCTTTTTTCTGACAGCATTTTATGCCGGCGTAGACGTACTGCCATATAATCGGCTGCAGGAGAACTGGCCGGGGAACAGCTAACCACCCAGGAGTTGGTCATCCCCCTCGGCGAGGAGGCTGCCAAGCTTTGCCAGGCGGCTCAGGCTATCTTCACATTTCTGTTGCCGGATGCTACGGTTTTGGAAAAGATGGGGCAGCTGGCAGCCAAGGTGGTGGAGGTGCCAGCTACCATTGACCGCCTGAGGGATCTAGCAGCACGAGACGGGGCGGAAATGGCCATGGCCCTGATGCTTTCTTGGTACAAGGACGCCCGGGTCGAGAAGATCGACGGGGGTTTCCGTGCTGGCGCCGACCTCGCCGCCATCCGCCAGGTCCATCCGGAGCTCCGGGCCTCCGCCATCAAGATTTCCGACTACGCGGACATCGAAGAGGTCCTTACCGACTCAGAGTCCGCCGGCACTCCGGATGCGGAAGCTTCATCACAGCCGACCGGTGGGGACGCCAGAGCCGGATCAGCCAACGCGCCTCCTCCTCCTCCTCCCGAGACTACTTCTAGCCAGGATCCTCCGCACGACAAAGGCCCTGCTACCTAGACATGATCCCCGGAATGCCGGGTGTACTTGTTATTTGTCTCGTTCTGTTTGAACCTTATTATCTGTGTCAACTGTCTCTCACGCTGGGTGAACTCATGGGAGATTTTTATATCCAACTGAACTAGACAACTGAACTATTTGTCTTGCTTCCAATTGTGATTTTTGTGTGCTCCCAAGTTTTGATATTTCGCCGATTGAATTTATCTAGCTGACTTCACTCGACTGAACACCTTTAGCAGGGGGAACTCCAACTCTAGTGGGGGCGCGCCAGTGCACCCACTAGGTGTAGACCCTAAGATTCAGAGTAGCTGGCATAGCCAGGTTCTTCGAATCTTCTCTTTTCTTCAAGTCTTTAGCTTTGTTTTTCCAAGGTACTATCATAGTTGCCTGATGATTAAAGCATTGCCACCTGTGGTTGTAGGTCACTTTTTTGGCTAGTTCATACTATAGACCATTTTTAAATGCTATTCTTATATTTTCGGTTAATGCTTTGTTGTCCCGACCAGTTCTAAGGAGCTAAAGGAATCTCATGCACCTCTTTTTGTTATATTTCTAAATTTCTATTATGCAGTGATATGATTAGTTTATGAGGGAAAGATTCGAGTTGCTTGATTCCCTACATTCATTACCACACTAGTTCAGTTAGTCTGCATGAGACACACATGTTGATGCCTTGATTTGTTATATTAGGACAATGCCAATTTTGAAATTCTTTGACAACAAACATGGTGTTTTTTGGCCTGCTTTGCTACTCTCACTTAATATGTCTTAGTTTCAGCATGCAAATAACCTGAAGTGTTTCTTCCAGAGTGGCTATGATACTGGCACATGTACGCATTGGTCTAGGACGTCGATAGTTCCTGTTATTCCGGAAAGAGATGTACGAGGCACATCATTAATTGTTCCTGGCCAATGATGAATTTGAATTATTTTACATATAAGATGGCTGCCAGTTAGCTGGTACGCTGTGCTGACTAGTTTTCTTTGTTTCAGGTTAGACATGAAGCTATGGGGGCAGAAGGGAGGAATCCTACGTTAAGTATTGAGGTCATTTCACAAAGCAGTAGTGATAGTGATTATTGCTTGCATCGGCCCACAGTTTCAGTTTTTCTAGCATAAAGAGGTGTTACAGCTGCACTCCAAACAATTCATTTAATTGAATAAGAAACCGAGCAAATAGATGGAATAATCACGATTACACGTGGATAGATACAAGAACTGAAAGATCAACAAGATTTGACGGACCGTCTACTTGATAATCTCTTCTGCAGCTGTCATGCTATGCCAGTTGTTACTTGTATGGGCATGTAAGCTCCGTAGTAGAAACCATGTTCCAACACATGTCTCGCAATGTCTCTATAATACTTCATCTTGTTTTTTTGAAAGTCTGGTCTGTAATAAATTTCAAAAAATATATGTTCATGTAATAGGGTGATCCTAGCGCGGCCATTAGCGGGCTGAAATATTAACGGACTGTCTAAAACCAGAATTTTGCCATAGTTATAGAATACCCAAATATGTTGGCCAACAGATGGGCCAAATAAACACTAAAAGGCCGTAGGTGGCAGGTCAGTATATTGGTGGGCCTCATAAGTTGCCAAGGCTCTGAAAATGTATAGGTTTGAACTGCAACAGGCGAGAACAGTAAAGGGCCTGAATTGTAATGGGCCCGAATATTGATATACATGAATAGTAGAGAGCTGAAACAGTAAAAGGCCTAATTAGTAAAAAGCCCACGCAGTAGAGGGCCCACACAGTAAAACGGTCTGGAGAGTAAAAGGCCTAAACAGTAAATGGGCTAAATAGTAAAAGGCCATAAGAGCAAAAGGCCTAAACAGTGAACGACCGGAACAGTAGAAGGCCAGAATAGTAAAAGGCCAGAATAGTAAAGCATCCTAACACTGGCAACCCAGAAATGTAAAAGGCCATAACAGTAAATGGGTAGAACATGAGCGGACCCCACGGGCCGTAGGAACAGTAATGGGCTGCCTGCAGACCTTCTGGCGCAGGCCCCTAATTGGCCGCATATTATTCTACCAAAGTGGGCCTTCTTTAGGCCGAAACTGTAGCGGGCCTGAAATCATACGGGCCCTAGAAGGGTTCATTAATGGGCCACGTAAAACAGTACACATCATGAGAGTAAAGGGCCGTAATCTTATTGGGATCTCCTCATGGGCCGGCCCACTTAACAATTAGCAGGCCTTATCTGGGCCAGGCTTCTGACACGGTTTCTATGACCATTAACGGTGGTAACCGGCTGTTAACAGCGGGTGCCACATGGCATTTTTGCATGACATCAGTAGTCAACGCGGGTAGCAAACAGATCTACGACGGAACAAGTTTTTGTGGCTAAAGGGTGCGATTTGCCACAGTCAGAAAAAAACGTGGTAGATTCTTCTGTGATGCGGCTTTTACCACGAAGGGTATCCGTTGTAGAAGACTTTTTAGCCACGTAATACGGGCCTTCAAGAACGAAAATCGTCCGTTGTAAAAGCTAACTTTTCTTGTAGTGGTTCTTTTCATAAACCACATATGGATCCACCAGTGTCATTGCATGTGTGTTCTTTTCACAAACCACAAATGGATCCACCAGTGTCATTGCATATGTTTTATTTCCATAAACCACATATGGATCCCCTAGTGTCATTGCATGTGTGTTCTTTTCATAAACCGCATATGGATCCACCAGAGTCATTGCATGTCTATTCTTTTCATAAACCACATGGATCCACCAGAGTCATTGCATGTGTATTCTTTTCATAAACCACATATGGGTCCACCAGTGTCATTGCATGCATGTTCTTTTCAAAAACCACATGGATCCACCAGTGTCATTGAATGTGTGTTCTTTTCACAAACCACATACGGATCCACCAGTGTCATTGCATGTGTCTTCTTTTCATGAACCACAACTTGAGTCATTGCATGTGTGTTCTTTTCAGAAACCACATATGGATCTGCCAGAGTCATTGCATCTTTGTTCTTTACATAAACCACATGGATCCACCAGTGTCATTGAATGTGTGTTCTTTTCACAAACCACAAACAGATCCACCAGTATCATTGCATGTGTGTTCTTTTCATTAACCACATATGGATCCACCAGTGTCATTGAATGTGTGTTCTTTTCATTAACCACAACTAGATTTATTGCATGTCTGTTCTTTTCATAAACCTAATATCGATCCACCAGAGTCATTGCATGTCTGTTCTTTTCATAAACCACATGGATTCACCAGAGTCATTGCATGTGTGTTCTTTTCATAAACCACATATGGATCCACCGGTGTCATTGCATGTGTGTTCTTTTCACAAACCACATGGATCCACCAGTGTCATTAAATGTGTGTTCTTTTCACAAACCACATATGGATCCACCAGTGTCATTGCATGTGTGTTCTTCTCACAAAGCACATGGATCCACCAGTGTCATTTAATGTGTGTTCTTTTCACAAACCACATATGGATCCACCAGTGTCATTGCATGTGTGTTCTTTTCATTAACCACATATGGATCCCCTATTGTCATTATATGTGGGTTCTTTTTATTAACCACAACTAGAGTCATTGCATCTATGTTCTTTTCATAAACCACATATGGGCCCACTAGAGTCATTGTATGTCTTTTCTTTTCATAAACCACATGGATCCACCAGAGTCATTGAATGTGTGTTCTTTTCATAAACCACATATGGATCCACCAGTGTCATTGCATGTGTGTTCTTTTCACAAACCACATAAGGATCCACCAGTGTCATTGAATGTGTGTTCTTTTCATTAACCACAACTAGATTTATTGCATGTCTGTTCTTTTCATAAACCTAATATGGATCCACTAGAGTCATTGCATGTCTGTTCTTTTCATAAACCACATGGATTCACCAGAGTCATTGCATGTGTGTTCTTTTCATAAACCACATATGGATCCACCGGTGTCATTGCATGTGTGTTCTTTTCACAAACCACATGGATCCACCAGTGTCATTAAATGTGTGTTCTTTTCACAAACCACATATGGATCCACCAGTGTCATTGCATGTGTGTTCTTCTCACAAACCACATGGATCTACCAGTGTCATTTAATGTGTGTTCTTTTCACGAACCACATATGGATCCACCAGTGTCATTACATGTGTGTTCTTTTCATTAACCACATATGGATCCCCTATTGTCATTATATGTGGGTTCTTTTCATTAACCACAACTAGAGTCATTGCATCTATGTTCTTTTCATAAACCACATATGGGCCCACCAGACTCATTGTATGTGTTTTCTTTTCATAAACCACATGGATCCACCAGAGTCATTGAATGTGTGTTCTTTTCATAAACCACATATGGATCCACCAGTGTCATTGCATGTGTGTTCTTTTCACAAACCACATATGGATCCACCAGTGTCATTGCATGTGTGTTCTTTTCATAAACCACATATGGATCCCCTAGTGTAATTTAATGTGTGTTGTTTTCATAAACGACATATGGATCCACCAGAGTCATTGCATGTCTATTCTTTTCATAAACCACATGGATCCACCAGAGTCATTGCATGTGTGTTCTTTTCATAAACCACTGAGGACCCACAAGTATAGGGGGTGTATCGTAGTATTTTCGATAAGTAAGAGTGTCGAACCCAGAGTGGAGCAGAAGGTGCTGGCTAGTGGTATGGATCAGGAATTCTCTGCAAATACTTAGCAAACGGATTTTTAGGGGTTTTCGATAAAGCAAGTAAAAAAAGTACGAGTAAATAAAAGATAGTAGGAATAAATGCAGCAAGTGGCCCAATCCTTTATGCAGCAAAGGACAACCCGGTTGTATTTCTATAGATGACCAAACGTTCTCGAGGACACATGGGAAGACTGTCATGTGCTTTCGCTTCATATAGTCGATTAATCTTCTCTAGCTTGCTAAGTGTTGTGTGGGTGAACCTGTGCTAACGTACCGTCCCATCCAGGACTTAATACATACTTGTGATTAAACCCCCTTGCAAACATCCGTAAGTACAAGAAAGTAATTAAGGTAGAAACCTAACCACAGCTTTAAACTCTAAAACCCTTACATCCCTTGTGCAATGGTTTCCTAACGGGAGTTCAGGTTTCTGTCACTCCGGCAACCCCTACGATTAGTAGCCAAATACACAATGCATTCCCCTAGGCCCATACAGGTGAAGTATCATGTAGTCGATGTTCACATGACACCACTAGAAGAAGTACAATACAACTTAAATAACAATCTATTGAATCTTTCTCAACGCAACTCCACTACAAACAACAAGACTTCTCCCATGTCCTCAAGAACAAAACGAACTACTCACAAGACATCATATGGATCATGATCAGAGATGGAATAATCATGCATAACAATCTGAACATAAACAATAATTCAATGGTTCACTCAATAGCATCAACTACAAAGAGTAATCAACACCGGGAAAGTTCCCCTATGAATTATAGCAAGATTCAACGCAATTGTTACAGCAATATGGAGATGGTGATGAGGGTGCTGATGGTGATGAGGGTGCTGATGGTGATGATGGTGGTGGTGATGATGATGATCTCGATGAAGTCCAGCTTGATGGTGGTGTTGATGGCAACGATCTCCCCTCTCCGGGAAGGAATTCCCCCGGCAGAAATATGTCTGCTGGAGAGATCTTTCTCTCTCGGTGTTTTCCGCCCCGCAGAGGCGGAGGAATCTTTCTATGGTCCCTCCCCCAGTCTTAGGGTTTCGGGAGGAAGATATACGCCAGAGGGGAGAGGCTGGAGTGGGCCAGGGTGGCCACACCACTCCCTGGCGCGGCCTAGGCCTGCCCGCGCCATGGGGTGGTGTGGGCCCCCTATGGCCCATATCGACTCCATCTTCTGGCATACTTAATCTTATGGAAAAATAGGATTTTCCGTATATTTTCCCGGATTTTCTGATCTTCGCGAATTTTGCCTCAAAACAGCACCTTTTCCTACAGAATCCTGACTGCAGCGGTCCATGCTCCAAAAGTCATCAACCATGCAAAAACAGATGAAATAACATAAGTATCACCTCTTAATACGAAATATATCAATGAATAATAGTGAATTAAGACATAGAATAGTGATGCAAAATGGACGTATCAACTCCCCCCAAGCTTAGACTTCGCTTGTCCCCAAGCGAAACTGAGCTCAATAAACATGACGTCAAGTTTATGGAGTGAAGAGTCGATAAAATAATACGGACAAGAAGCATCACATCCATCAAATACATAGATCATAATAGAAGACAACTCACTATTATACAACTCAACTTGCAATGAGTAAAGGAAACACAATAAAGATACATAAAGTGAATCATAATTGGTAATGGCAAACTTAGCTCTTGGTCGAAGAATAGTTGATAATTTTCTAGAGTTCACAAATAGCTGGTTTTCCAAAGAAAGCTTTCAAGGTAGTAAACATCAAGATAAGAGCAATGTGCAAAACAAGGAACATAAGAAACATGAATGCAAAATCATCGTATGAATGAATGAAACACATCAACTCAAAATACTTGCCGAGATAAAAGGGAATAGGTTTACTGACTCAACTACAAAGTAAAATAAAGGGCCCTTCAAAGAGGGAAGCAGGGATTACAAGTCTCATAAAGAGCTCCCAAAAATTATGATACTTACTAGCTTTCAGCTCTCATTGCGCCTATCATAGGCATCTTTACGTGATTAAGGTTAAAGTGACACAACTAAGAGGATATGCTTGACAAGTTATAAGTTGACACAAGTACCGATCCTCATGCTACTCAACTTCAGTCACAAGCAAGCTCTTGTCATTGTAAGTACATGCGTATCATCGAGAACCGCCAACGGGGTACCCCTTGCACATGACACATGAGCTATCCCATAATCAAAATGACAAGGCAAGCAGACAGTGAGCATCTCAGCGATCTTTTTATTTGCTATTTGCATAGGTTTTTATTGAGGATGCTTCATAGAATGCTCACTATAGTTATGCTGCAAGTTTCCACCATGATTAGGCATGGCTTAGGCTAGCGGCCCAGGCGTTTCTCTAACACACATATAAACTCCATGATCTTACAAGTTCCACTTTTATTTCACACCGCCGGGATCCATAAGCAAAAGAACATGATATCAACTAGGTACAAGTACCAATGAAGTGTTGAAAGCGGTCCCCATGATACATGGTTCGGCTAACTTCAACTCATAAAGCGCAAGCATATACGCAACAAAGAAGGACCCAATGGTTCAAGTTTATTAAATGCAAGAAAGTAAAGTGTGCCATCATGTTTGTGAGAGCTTTAATCACTAAATTTCACATAACAAGTTTAATTTGGGAGGTAGATAAAACAAGAATTTACTTGGAATAGCAATAATGCTACTAGGTAGGTATGGTGGACACAAATGGCGAAGGTTTTGGTTTAAAGGAGGTGGATGCACGAGAAGAATTTCCTCTCAGTACAGGTTTTTGGCTAGCAAGGCTGGGTAGCAAGTATAAGAGTTGAAGGAAACAAACAAACATACAAATGGTAAAGACAAACATGCAATCTTCCTTGGAAGCACAAAAGATCTTAACTAGAGAAAACTAGACTTATGAGCAAATCAAGAAAGAAAGATGATGAAATTATTTTCCTCTAAAGTACTTCTATCTTTTTATTTTCAACTCTCAAAAGGGTGTTGCTACTGACCGAGCCAGGTTTGCTAAAACCAACTGAATTAACTCAATGTTCCTGAAGTGCTACCAATATTAACAACAAGATCAATCATATAACCACGAATTGAAAACTATCATAAGCTATGCAAAAGAGTGAATGATAGAACCTCTCATTAGTACTCCATAATGGAAACTCACACCAAGGGATACAAATCTAACGAGAGAGGGGACACTTCCATAATGCAAACCATACTACAAAATAACTCCTCTATTCATGATATGACTCTACTAACAAGGTAAAAAGATAGAAGATAGTGATATGATACCGCGACACTCCCCCAAGCTTGGAAGAAACCAAGGGGATGCCAAACCTGATGACGAATTACTCCTTCGGTGGTGGTGGTATCCTCTTGATGAGATCCTTGATCAGTTTCCCAAGGTCCTCAATCTCGAAGGTGAGAGTGCGAATCAATTCCGAGTTATGCTCAATACGACCCATAATCATCTCAGTTTGTGGATCCCAGCTCTTGTGATTCTTCTTCTATTCTTCCCACTTGGAGTCTTCTTTTCCTGCATGGTTATGAGCAAAGGTATGGAAGGTACACTTGGTGTTTGGAGAAGGTGTCCTTGGTGCCAAACAGTGACGAGGAGCTTTCCCCCTAGTCTGCATCCGTGCAGTCCTTCTGATCCTGGCAGGGTTCGCCACCACTACAATGCTTGCAATGGTAGTGCCGGTGTGTTTTGCCTCCTCTTCACTTTCACTCTTGATCTTTCTCCTTCCCGGTGTCTTGGAGGTCTTCCTCCATAGGTTCCTTCCCTTTATCCTTGGCAGACACCATTGTGCTTCTAAACCTTCAAAGAGTATGTCCTGGCAGAAACAGATCGGAACAAAAACACGACAAAAACACAATATACGAACCTCGGGGGATCCGGGGGGTTATATATTACGAAGTTTCACTTCAAAAGAAGGTACTGGGAGAAAACGGGTCGGAGACGGAGTCCTGGGCGGCCTCACCACCTAGTGGCGCGGCCAGGGGTGGGCCCGCGCCATGGGGTGGTGTGGGCCACCCTGGCTCCGGTTCTGTCCCTTTTTCGCTTCATGGCTTTCCTTATTGACTGAAAACTGCAAAAATATAGTTGGATCGTATTTTCGCGGAACTTTTCTTACCAAAACTGTTACCTAGTTGGAAACGGACTCTGCAGGTCTCTGAATTTGGTATTGAGTGGATCCTTCCGGAGTCATCACTTGAATATCATCGATATCTTCATCTTCATATACTTATTACTCGGGTCATAAAACCTTTCTCTTCCTTGTTACACCACTATCTCCACTTCCTGGAAATTTCTTTCACACAACACTTCACACAGTTCTTATTAGCAACATTAGTATAAGTGAAGTGATAAAACCTTTTGAGTCCAACTTCGACTAAAAACCATCAAAACAAAAGTTACTGTAGCAACTCCTTTCGAAAACCCAAAAATAATTCAAAAAGGAAATCGAATAAAGAAGCAAATGCAAGATTGGCAAAATCTGTCAAAACAGACCAGCAGGTAAAGATCAATTTTTTCGAAAATCTTCTGTTGCTCAAATCAAAAAGTGAAAAACTAACGAAAGTTAAATAACAACCTGGGGCAGAAGAACAAAACATTACAGCTCAATCCGATATACGGAGATCTCTCACAAATTTTTACGGTGAAGCACAAAAATCTGTTTCGGGACAGCAACTTCCCTAAATCTTACTTCTCTCTCATTAGAGGTTGATCTTGACACAAAAACGAAACAAAACGGATAAGGAGCGGTTATTACCGAAGTAATAACTTCCAAGACTCAAAGAAACAAAAACAAACTGAAAGCAAAAACAAATTGGGTTGTCTCCCATAAAGCTCTTTCTTTATAGCCATTAAGATGGGCATGATAATTTTGAAGAAGCTCTAATAGGGATATGATTTGAAGTGAAAGAGAGCATTAAGAAGCAAAAACACACGCACATTTAAGTCTAACCCACTTCCTATGCAAGGGAATTTTGTAAACAAACAAGTTATTGGAACCAAAGGCAACTTGCATAAGAAGGCAAAAGAAGTGCAACATAAAAAATTTCAGCATAAAACGAGAAAACTTGATATTATTGAGATGCACAAGAACACTTTTCCCTCTCTCATAATAGCTTTCAGTATCATGCATAAACTTAACAATATAGCTATCACAAGGACTATCATAGCAATGATCACTTATTCTAACAGAAAACACAGGAATACTTGCTCTCATAACACTACTATGCCAAACAATATTAGAGGTATCCTTACAAAGGATAGTGTGTCCCTCTTTTTCATATTTAGCAACAAAGTCTTTCACATTTGCTACAATAGGTTCATCAATCATTTGTTTATCAGGTTCAGCAGCCCTACTCATACTTTCATTAACCATACTAGCTATCATAGAATGCTCCTTTACCTTAACTGGGAAAGGCATTTTCTCAATATAAGGTTTAGGTAAAACATGACTAGCAGTATAAACTTCAGTATTTCTTGCAGGAACACTCTTAGCAATATCTTTATAAGGTTCATGATACTTATTCCACTTCTTTTTAGGCACTTCAATATAAGAAGAAAAAGCCTTAAAATAAGAAGCAATAGCTTGAGAGTCTCGACCATAAGCATTTTTAATATTTTGAAAGTCATCACTTCCCATAAAAGATTCAATGCATTCATAATCATATTTTATACCTGACTTTCTACCTTTTTCGTTCTCCCAAGCTTCAGCATTGTCTTGAATACGGTCCAGAAGATCCCATTTAACTTCTTCTTCCATGCGAGTGAATGATCCAGCACAAGAAGCATCCACTAAATCCTTGTCATGTAGAGGGAGCCTTGCATAAAAGTTATTGATAATTATATTGTTGGGGAGCTCATGAATGGGACATTTGAGTATTAGTAACTACAATCTCCCCCAAGCTTGAGCAGTACTCTCTCCATCAAGAGGCCAAAAGTTGTATATGTGATTCCGATCTTTATGAATTTCACTAGGAGGATAAAACTTTGAATAAAAGAGAGGCACTATTTCCTCCCATTCCAGAGCTTGACCATTCTTCAGCAGCTTATACCATTCCTCAGCTCTTCCTTTCAGTGATAATGAGAATAACTTCTTCTTAACTTGATCTGTAGTAATACATGCACACTTGAACAACCTGCATAATTCGTGTATAAAGAGCAAATGATCACCGGGATGGACAGTTCCATCCCCAACATAGTATTTATCCATAACACGATCAATAATTCTTGTAGGTATTTTGAAAACATCTTTCTTAGCAGGTGGTGGCCTATCTACTACCTTAACAGTGGTAGTAGCATTACCAAATAAGAAACTCAGCGAATTATCCATAACGAAAATAAAGCAACTAGCAGAAGTAAACAATACTCATAGTAGAAGTTTCCTTTACCAGTTCCACTCTCCAATAGCACTTCACTCCCCGGCAACGGCGCCAGAAAATAGTCTTGATGACCCACAAGTATAGGGGGTGTATCGCAGTGTTTTCGATAAGTAAGAGTGTCGAACCCAACGAGGAGCAGAAGGTGCTGGCTAGTGGTATGGATCAGGAATTCTCTGCAAATACTTAGCAAACAGATTTTTAGGCGTTTTCGATAAAGCAAGTAAACAAAGTACGAGTAAATAAAAGATAGTAGGAATAAATGCAGCAAGTGGCCCAATCCTTTATGCAGCAAAGGACAAGCCGGTTGTATTTCTATAGATGACCAAACATTCTCGAGGACACATGGGAAGACTGTCAAGTTCTTTCGCTTCATATAGTCGATTAATCTTCTCTAGCTTGCTAAGTGTTGTGTGGGTGAACCTGTGCTAATGTACCGTCCCATCCAAGACTTAATACATACTTGTGATTAAACCCCCTTGCGAACATCCGTAAGTACAAGAAAGTAATTAAGGTAGAAACCTAACCACAACTTTAAACTCTAAGACCCTTACGTCCCTTGTGCAATGGTTTCCTAACGGGGGTTCATGTTTCTGTCACTCCGGCAACCCCTACGATTAGTATCCAAATACACAATGCATTCCCCTAGGCCCATATAGGTGAAGTATCATGTAGTCGACGTTCACATGACACCACTAGAAGAAGTACACCACAACTTAAATAACAATCTATTGAATCTTTCTCAACGCAACTCCACTACTAGCAATAAGACTTCTCCCATGTCCTCAAGAACAAAACAAACTACTCACAAGACATCATATGGATCATGATCAGAGATGGAATAATGATGTATAACAATCTGAACATAAACAATAATTCAATGGTTCACTCAATAGCATCAACTACAAAGAGTAATCAACACCAGGAAAGTTTACCCTATGAACTATAGCAAGATTCAACGCAATTGTTACAGCAATATGGAGATGGTGATGAGGGTGTTGATGGTGATGATGGTGGTGGTGATGATGATGATGATCCCGATGAAGTCCAGCTTGATGGTGGTGTTGATGGCGATGATCTCCCCTCTCCGGGAAGGAATTCCCTCGGCAGAAATCTGTCTGCCGGAGAGATCTTTCTCTCTCAGTGTTTTCCGCCCCGCAGAGGCGGCGGAATCTTTCTGTGGTCCCTCCCCCAGTCTTAGGGTTTCGGGAGGAAGATATACGCCAGAGGGGAGAGGCTGGAGTGGGCCAGGGTGGCCACACCACTCCATGGTGCCGCGCCATGGGGTGGTGTGGGCCCCCTATGGCCCATCTCCACTCCATCTTCTGGCATCCTTAATCTTCTGGAAAAATAGGATTTTCCGTATATTTTCTCGGATTTCTGATCTTCGCGAATTTTGCCTCAAAACAGGACTTTTTCCATCAGAATCCTGACTGCAGCGGTCCATGCTCCAAAAGTCATCAACCATGAAAAACAGATGAAATAACATAAGTATCACCTCTCAATACGAAATATATCAATGAATAATACTGAATGAAGACATAGAATAGTGATGCAAAATGGACGTATCAACCACATATGGATCCACCAGTGTCATTGCATGCGTTTTCTTTTCAAAAACCACATGGATCCACCAATGTCATTGAATGTGTGTTCTTTTCACAAACCACATATGGATCCACTAGTGTCATTGGATGTTTGTTCTTTTCATGAACCACAAATTGAGTCATTGCATGTGTGCTCTTTTTAGAAACCACATATGGATCCACCAGAGTCATTGCATGTTTGTTCTTTTGATAAACCACATGGATCCACCAATGTCATTGAATGTGTGTTCTTTCACAAAGTACATATGGATCCACTAGTGTCATTGCATGTGTGTTCTTTTCATTAACCACATATGGATCCACCAGTGTCATTGAATGTGTGTTCTTATCATTAACCACAACTAGAGTTATTTGATGTATGTTCTTTTCATAATCCACAAATGGATCCACCAGGTTCATTGCATGTCTGTTCTTTTCATAAACCACATATGGATCCACTTGTGTCATTGCATGTTTGTTCTTTTCACAAACCACATGGATCCACTAGTGTCATTGAATGTGGGTTCTTTTCACAAACCACATATGGATCCACCAGTGTCATTGCATGTGCGTTCTTTTCATGAACCACAACTAGAGTCATTGCATGTGTGTTCTTTTCACAAACCACATATGGATCCACCAGAGTCATTGCATGTATGTCCTCTTCATAAACCACATGAATCGACTAGAGTCATTGCATGTGTTTTATTTTCACAAACCACATATGGATCCACAAGAGTCATTGCATGTGTGTCCTTATCCTAAACCAGCACAAGAGTCATTGCATGTGTGTTCTTTTCATTAACCACATCTAGAGTCATTGCATGTCTATTCTTTTCATAACCCCATGGATCCACTAGAGTCATTGCATTGTATTCTTATCCTAAAACTTGCACTAGAGTCATTGCATGTGTGTTGTTTTTATCAAACACACAAGAGTCATGGCATGACTGTTCTTTTCATAAACCACATGGATCCACCAGAGTCATTGCATGTGTGCTATTTTTCACAAACCACATGGATCCACCAGGTCATTGCATGTTCGTTTCTTATCCTAAACCACAACTAGAGCCATTACATGTGTGTTCTTTTCACAAACCACATATGGATCCACCATTGTTAATGCATGTATGTCCTTTCATAAACCGCATGAATCCACTATAGTCCATTGCATGCGTTTTCTTTTCACAAACCACATATGGATCCACTAGAGTCATTGCATGTGTGTTCTTGTCCTAAACAAGCACAAGAGTCATTGCATGTGTTCTCTTTCACTAACCACAGCTAGAAGTCAGTGCATGTCTAGTCTTTTCATAAACCACATGGATCAACTAGATCAGTGCATGGTGTTCTTATCCTAAACTTGCCTACTGAGTCATTGGCATGTGTGTTGTTTTCATCAAACACAGCTAGAGTCATGGCATGAATGTTCTTTTCATAAACCACATGGATCCACCAGTGTCATTGCATGTGTGTTACTTTCACAAACCACATGGATCCACCAGTGTCATTGCATGTGGTTCTTATCCTAAACCACAACTAGAGTCATTAAATGTCTGTTCTTTTCACAAAACATATATGGATCAACTAGAGTCATCGCATGTCTGTTCTTTTCATAACCGCATATGGATCCACCAGAGTCATTGCATGTGTGTTATTTTCATGAACCACATGGATCCACTAGTATCATTGCATATGTGTTCTTTTCATCAACCACAACTAGAAGGCATTGCATGTTTGTTCTTTTCACCAACCACATGGATCCACCAGTGTCATTGAATGTGTGTTCTTTTCACAAACCACTTAGGATCCCACCAGTTTTATACATGTGTGTTCTTTTTCTTGAACCACAACTAGAGTCATTGCATATGTGT